>WEIT01016590.1:374545-418290 GCA_013389985.1 Dryoscopus gambensis
CTTCAGCGCCTCCCGGGAAGGGCTGGGGCTGCACTCGCCGCTCGGACCTGCGGCCCCTCGGACCCGCGACCCAGAGCATCGCTGCCTCCGCCGCCCGCACCTCGTCCTTGGCAGCCGGCGCCTTCCCGCATCGCTCAGCCGCGAGAACGTGCGCGGAGAACACCAGGATGTGTTGGCTTTGCCGTATTGTAACAACTCCGCCGTTTGGGGTTAATTGGGGCTGATTAACGTGCCTGGCATTCGGCGTGCAGGGTTGGTTTTAGGGTGGATTTCTTCGGGGGTTTGATCGCACTTAATAAAGTCGGAATTTAATTAGTTTTAATTGCTTTGCAGTTTTCACAGCAAAGCGGTGTGAACTGGGTAGGGAACAATGAAATCCTGCCTTCCCGGGGGCACTGCGTAGCCGACATCATCTGAATTAGATTGCACTCCCTAAGATGCGGTCCTTCGAGAGACCCCACCACAGCTGGATGGTGCCAGGACTGGCTGACAGTTTGCAGACTTTTTTTGGTGTGTTTCTTTCTCTTTTTTCCCTTTACTTTTCCTTTCTTTTTTTTTTCCTTTACTTTTCTAGACCACTCCTCTCACCTCAGCTCTGCCATCTTTCAACGTTCCCTAGCAGACTGCCTCTGTTTTTTTCCCACTCTCTTTCCTCCCTTGCCCTTCTTCGAGAACTCCAAGTTTTGCAGGAGCACCAAGCCAAGGCTCCTTCCAAGCCTCAGACAGAGCAGGTTGTCTCTGAATGCCTCCTCTGGAGAGAGCAGGTGGAACAGGTTCAGTAATGTGATCACTCCTCACATGGAAGCAACTGTTCTGCCAGAAAAACTTGTAGACTCTTAAATCAGACTTCTGACAGGTCTCCTTTCAAGGCTTTTAAGTTCCTTGATCTGTCACTATTAACTGAAGAAGAGAAGTGCTTAAGATTTTTTTCAGCTTGGTTAGGACAGCTCATCCTGAGGAGGAATAGAGGCTTAGTCTTAGAAACTGCCACCCCAGGTTCTGGGATTTTGTTTCCAGGAGTGACCGCCTCCAGATCTTTTAACAGCAGGTATGGCCAAGTAAATAGAGAGTACTCTCGTCTCATAAAAGACTTGAAGATTTAGGATTTTTGTGTTGATGTTCCTTCTGAAATGCATTTTAGCATTAGCTGTGATCATTCTAGGTAATTTTACTTTCCCTGGTTTTAATCGTCATACCTTCTTGGATTCTGGTATCCCACAGCAGTGAGCTGGTCAGAAATAAGTATTTCTTTTTTACCAGCTGTATATCTGCTACTGCTTTCATGTCTGGATTCACCATTTCTTCTTTCATGACCCCATAAAATAAAAAAGTCCCTCATTTCCCTTTTCAAGAGCATCAGTATCTGTCATTTTGTACTTTCACCACTTCTGTCCTTCCTAGTTATGAGCCGTCCCTTGAAGCCAGAGCAGAATCCATGCTGACCATCATGGGCAACCCAGAGTTCTTAGAAGACTTTACCAGGACTCGCTAGTGGCTGAAGACAAGGTTTAAAGACAGCCTGAACTTTAAAGCACCCAGCATGAGTGCCCACAGGATAAGACTGAAGGCCTTAGAAAGGCTGGAGCACTCATTCTTTAAATTCCAAATCATCAAATATAGATTTTACTTTGCTTAGAGCCCTTCAAAGGGCTCAATGCAGTAGCAGTGAAGAATGTTTGGCGGTAGAAGACTATCGTTAACAGATAAACATGAATTACAATCACAGACTGCCGTAACACTGTCCAAATTTCCTTTACCTTTTGTTCCGTTTTCTGAGCAGGCAGAGATGAAAGTCATCCCAAGCATTACTTGTTAGAAGTAATGGCTGGCTCACATATTTACTGGCAGAAACAGGGAGAAGACAAAAATCTGCTGGTTAAAGGCCCAGACAATGCCATTTCCTCTGCTAATCACACAAGGTGAAGTAGTTTGCCCTGCTGGAGTGTCATCTGTAATAGCAATAATAATGAGGACTTAAAGAACTTTTTCTATACAGTGGTTCATTGGAATCTCATGTAATAATGTGATTCCTCTACCCAGACCTCAAAAAAAAAACACCAAAACCAGCAAGTATTGTAAAAGTCGTGGAAAAAAGCAGGTGAGCCATAGTTACAAGTATTTCTGGTGAGCAGCATTGCGAGCCAGTTTTCTGCTGGAGGAAAAAATCAATCCTGTGGACTCATATGATGTGAATCTAATTAATTTTGTTTATCCACTCAAACCGGTCTGGAACAGATCATCTCAAACAGCATCTGAACACACCCCTATTCTGAACTCCCAGCCAAAGCCCAAATGTCCTGGTCTCAAAGAGAACTGAGCAGTGACATGAAGTCAGAACATACTCTGCCTACTCTCCAGACATCCATGCAGTGGAAAAACACCCCCCGGTTCAGTATTTTCTTCCAAGAATCAAAACATCCCTGCACACAATGACCTTGCAAGGCTGAATGCAGCAGCACCATCTGGTGATGGCTGCATTGATCCTCCTTGCACAGCTCTGGGTGCCAGTCAGGTCTGCAGGAGCAGGGATTCTCTTCCCTTCCTCAGCAGGACCTCGGAGACCAGGCTCCAGGCATGGCAGGGTGATTCATCCTGTGCCCTCGAGTGTTCAGGGAGGCTGAGCTCTTCCCAGTGCGTCCTGCCGAGCTGGATGGTTCCCTGAGCAGTCGGCCCATGACAGAGTTGTTCAAGGAACCCACTGAGAGAACAGATCTCCTGGTGCACCTGAGCAGCAGAGCGGTGGGAGACATGCAGTGGCAACAAATGGAAAATAAAGCAGATGAGGCAGTGCAATCTGAATTATGGGTAAATTACAGGATAAACAAGCCAGGTTACAGGCAATCTTATTCACCTGCCACTCTAGGAGAAGGTTTTAGTGTAGTGGTGGTGAACCCTCTCGAAAAAAATAACCAGCCTAGAACTCCCCAACAATCAAAAAGACAAGTAGACTATTGGTAGTTGTTAGAAACAACTGACAGCAATGCCAAAACCGTCACTCAGGCACTGTATAAATGACACTCTCATACCAGTTACAGTGTGCCAGCCTGCTGCTCCCTCCATCTCAAAAAATGCAGAATAGAACTAGGAAAGGCACAGAAAAAGATGACAAAGGTGATGAAAGGTACAAAACATGGTTGTGAAGGGAAAGGGACTGCCTAGCTTAATATTTCCAAGTCTGGGAAGGAATGAATGAAAAGGGAATTATGAGCAGGATCTGTACAATCATCAACCACATGAGCTGTATGGATGGGAAAGGATTTTTCAGTCTTTCCCAGCCAAGACCTAAAGGACACTTGCAATTGTTTTGAGGTCAGAAGTTTAAAACGCCTCTTCACGGAATGCATAGTTATAATTTGGAGTTCATTGCAAAAAATGGAGGCCAGAAATATAACCAGCCTTATGCAGGACTAGGTGTTAATGGAGGATAGACTTAATAGTGGCTACTGACCATGAGATAAACCTTGGCCCAAAAACTTCTTAAACCACAATTGCTATCTGAGAGGAATCAACAGGAAGGACATGGAACAGCATGGCTGAGGTATGATGAGTTTAGGAGGGACACAGTGAGCATACTGTGTTCCTCTGGACTATAATTTCCATATCTAAGTATAAAAACTGAGGAGTGACATCTCTTTAGACTGGCGTAGGCACCACTCCCTGCAGGTGGGTGAATGGTAAAAGATGGGAACAACTCTGAGTTTACTTCTGCATCTTCCTTCAGGTCACAGAAACCTTAAGGATAACTTTATGCAGCTTCTCTCTTATGTTTTTGGGAATCTGTCTGAAAAACTTGCAGTTCAGCTCCACAAACAAAGCCAAAGAGCTTGGCCAAGTCCTGTTGTAACGTTATGATTTAAGCCTGGCCTCATCTCACACTACAGATAAACACTAATTAGAGCCCATTCATGCACCCTGTAAAAACCTCTATTTCTTTTTTCTACCAAACTGTGTGTTATTCCCTTCCCCACTAACCTATAATTCTGTATTAATTTAGTACCGTCCTCGTTTGGCAAGTTAAGGGCAAAGGCTTAAATTACTCCACTTCTAATTTCTACCAGACACTGGTCACATTCAGCAGTGAGTCTGCAAAGCAATGAAAGAACTTTGTCTTTCACAACTAGCACTGCAAAAAATGCCAGTGACATTTTTTTGTAACTGAAACTGCAGCTAAATACACTATAAAAAATACAAAAATTAAGAGAACTGTAGAGGCAATTGAAGCAGGAACTAACTCTATTTTGTTCCTCTATTAATTTTAGTCTATTTATACCACTTCCCTTTTTATGGTTCTTTCTATAATACTGCTTGTTAAACCTTTAAACAATGACAGCTGCTAAAGACCAAATATCCCATATGTGGAATCATTTGTGGTCTAGGGGAAAAAAAAAAGGAAAAGAAAATCAAATTCCTCTCTAATGATAATAATTACAGGATCAATCCAAAACTCACTGAAGTCAAAAGCAAAGCTGCCACTCATTTAAGCTATAAAAGAATCCGCCCGGGTTTGTATGTTTGCTGTTGATCCTGATTTATTCCAGTGGAAAACAGAAAAAGAGATTGTAGCCTAATATCAGCTTTTCCTAGTTGCCATGCATACTGATTTTTCACTACTAAATTGTAGTTCACCTGATCCTTATTATTTTTTATTTTTTGGAAAACACCGGGTCATTTTATAAAGTGCTGGTATTATAAACTGCAGAATATAGTTTATAAGAGCACTAACTCCTACAAGCCAACCATTAATACAGCTAATGGCCTGTTTGTTGTATTAAACTGCTCTCATTTGTCTGGGTCCATTAACAAATGCAGTGGTCATTAACTGTTAACAGCAACTCAGTTATTAGATTTTATTACTTGTACAGGAAACACTGGAGAACAAACTGATTGTTCTGGTTTACGGGGGTTTATTTCTTTCCCAGCAGTCTTGCTCTATTATTTATAATTTAGTTTCTCACTTATTCCCGAACATGACGGAGATGCTCAGAAATGGGTTCAAGGCATCCATGTGGACACTCAGTTCACATGCCAGCCCCCTACCCCCGAGCCCAACAAACCTGTCCTCTAAACCACAGAGCTCTGAGGCACCAGGCATCTGCAGTGCCCTCTGCTTTCCTGATTTTCCTGTATCTTTTTGTTGGCCAGCAGCTTCCACCCACATACGTAATAATGGGATTTAAGTAAAAGACACAGTAATGTGTACATAGGAGGCTGGAAAATCTTCTGCTTCATTCATGGTTCTCTCTCTCTAATTCACAGGAATCCAACATTTAAGTTTAAAAATATCTTTACTCCCTCTTCATGGGGACTGATGCATCAAGCAAGGGTGACTGTGTCCCTCATTAACATTTAGTCCAGATAATTGTACAATTCTCTTCTGGCCGTGTGGTTTACAAATAAGCTTAGAGCCACAATCTTGCAAATGCCTGCACATGAGGAATATTGCCCAGTATTACCAAGATATGAAAGGCCTTCCCTTCTGCATTTTGAATGCTGAAGGCTCCTGACCCACTTTTCACTCTGCTCTCTTCACCTTTTTGCAGTGCAAAGCAATGGAAAAACAACACCAGCGTCAAATTGCCAAGAAGGACTGGCAGCAGCTTGGCATGGAAGTGGCTTTCATGGAGCAGTCTGAGCAGTTTTATTCAACCTGCAGTGCCATGGTACACAAATGAGGGAGGAGACACCCAGAAATGCATTGTTAGTGCTCTTTGGGAACAGGATCTTCCGGACTCCCTCCAATCAGTGCTAGACCCAACTGGTGTTGCAAGACAACTATCAGCACTTCAGAGGTGGAAATATGTGAAATGACTGTGCTTTACCCTCTGTGGGGCTGGGTATATTTAATGGTATTGAAACAACTCAATTTCTGAGCTGTTGGTCCTTTTCTACCACACTGCAGTTATTAATGGTACTTCTAAATGTCTTCTCTCCTACAGAGGCACACCTGGTGTGGGTGACCCACCCTGTTCACTAAAGGCTTGGATCAATCAGATAGGGCCACAACCAGCACAGGGTATTGGTGGCACATGTGGTGTTTAACTCTCTGAAGAGGAGAGGTCACACTCCTCCAAATAAAGTGATTCACAGTGCAGTATCTGAATGCATTGCGTCAGAGATGCCTCACCAACCCTGTTCCAGTTTGGCTTCTGCAGTGGGACCTTGTCATGGATTGACTACACACAAAGTGGTCAGAGGACAAGCATGGACTTCAAATTTGGTCAAATTACAGCAGCCCAGTGCTACCTGCAAGCCCATTCAGATGCTATGGCAGCCAACGGATCCAGTATCGAGAGGAAAAAGGTGGGAGATTTTGCTAAGAAAAGGCTCAAGTTTGTGCTGGTTTGTACAACCAGTGATTAGAAAGTGCTTCTATCATCCCTGGGGCAGGGGTTAAAGCCTCTTGTGTATGCCCATGCCTGTGTCTCACGTGGTATGAGCATGGGGATGTTGTAGAGCTGGGGACTCTGAGATATGAGTCAGCTTATCTGCTGCTGCCTATAAACAAGGCACTAGGGATACAGCTTCCCTCCTATCAGCTTCTGATAACAACTTCCTTCCTACCCTCTTTCCCAAGCCAGCACGTGCTACCATGTTGTGTAACAGAACCAGTTGGACAAGAAATTCAGAAGTACTTAAGAAGCCCAAGGATGTGCACACGATGCCTTTAAGCAGCAGAGGCTTGGTGGGAATGGCCCCGGACTGTCAGGTGTGTGTGCATTCTCTTTGCGTTTTGGAAATGGGGTAGAATAGAAGAGCATCTCTGCCTCTTTCAGCTTCTGGTCAGCTCAGAACATAATAAATCCCGGGATTTTCCATGAGGAACATAATAAATCCTGGGATTTTCCGTGAGGAACAGCAGGACTGTTCAAACACTGAAGAGACCCGAGAGTCTTTGCCCACCTGCAGTGCTGCGTCCATCTCTGGGATCCCCAGCACAGGAAGGACACTGAACTGTTGGAGATGGTCCAGAGGAGGCCTTGGGCATGCTCAGAGGGCTGGAGCTCTCTGCTGTGAGGAAAGGATGAGAGAATTGGGGGTGTTCAGCCTGGAGAAGAGAAGGTTCCAGGGAGACTTTTTAGTACTTAACGGGGGCTTGGGAGACAGATGCAGACAGACTTTTTAGTAGACCCTGTTGCAGTAAGAGTAATGGTTTTAAACTAAAAGAGGGTTGATTTAGANACTGTTGGAGATGGTCCAGAGGAGGCCTTGGGCATGCTCAGAGGGCTGGAGCTCTCTGCTGTGAGGAAAGGATGAGAGAATTGGGGGTGTTCAGCCTGGAGAAGAGAAGGTTCCAGGGAGACTTTTTAGTACTTAACGGGGGCTTGGGAGACAGATGCAGACAGATTTTTAGTAGACCCTGTTGCAGTAAGAGTAATGGTTTTAAACTAAAAGAGGGTTGATTTAGATCAGGTATAAGAAAGACATTTTTTACAACGAGAGTGGTTAAACACTGACACAGAGAAGCTGTGAATGTCCCATCCCTGGAAACATTCAAGGTCAGGTTGGATGGGGCTCTGAGCAACCTGGTCTAGTTAAAGATGTCCTTGCTCGCTGCAATGTTTATCTAATATTAATATTATTCCTTAAGAAGTAGGATGTTGTTCTTTTCTTGAATAATTCAACTTTGCATTTTTTAAAGTCCTCCAAAGACTTAACTATGACCTGAGCTAAAACAATAGCAGACATTGTTTAACAGTAAGTCAACTAAAGAGGAGAAAAAAATAAATGTATTAATGTTATGGGGCTATTGTGACTACATGTTGCAGACTCATTATATTAGCTAAGAATACTTAACTGAGTTGACTCCTTTAACACTGGCAAAGGATCATCAAGCCCTCAAAGTTCTTTTCCCAGTCAAGACTGAGCCTGATCTTTCAGTTTCCTGCCATGTCTCTCATAAAATTTCTTTTTCTCATTAGAACAAAGTCCCATCTGCCAAGAACTGCCTCTTCTTTTCTTCATCTCAAGCGCTGAACTCTGTTCCACTGAAATGCAGGCATTGACCAATAATTTCTATTTATCTGTACATTTTCTAGTAACACAAGATTTGTCATCTTTAATACCTATAGTACAGATGGAAGTTGAAAAGGCAGTAGGAAAGGGTTAGAAACAATGGAGTTAAAGTATTCTGATGAGAGTACACTATGGAGAATATAATGATGATGAAGGATGCTCAAAGGGAGAAGGGAACAACTACCTGGACTGGATGATTAGAGGAAAAAGAAACTTATAGGAGGTATTGGGCATTATTAACCTTTGAATTCCATCTAAGGAATATTGATTTTTATTCTTCAGTCCATTACAAAGAACTCTCCTCTTGGTTCAGAACCAAACCCCAACACAACTCCCAGCACAGGACTGCAGTGCTGTGGCAGGGCTGCACTCTGGGATATGCTGTGCAGGGGATGTATCTCTGTGTTTGTGTTTTAATCATCACTGAGAGGAAGAAAAAAAGCTCTATATGCACTTTTAAAGAGATCTTTAAAATCTCAGTAAAGTACAAGAGCCCTGAGATACAAAGATGCCATCCCAAGGACCCTTTGAGTCAGACTTAGATTCCTAATTTCTTAAAATAACACTTCTGTTGGTGCATACCTATGAGTAAAAGTTACCTGCATGTCCCCACCCCCACTTCATGGTGGTTCCCACAGTGGTGCTCTTCCTGTCTTTGGGATCAGAGTGTGGACTCAGCCAGAAAATACCAGTCCAGGCTTGAGCACAGTCCTCTCTCACACATTGCACTGAGAAATTCTCAGATGAGTGTAAAGAATCAGGGAAAAACAATGCTCAGGACCTCTCTGTCCATCCTATTTCTGTGCCAAACTCTGCACACAGGCAGCAAACTACACACAGGGATGCCCTTGCTGAGCTGCAACTCACTCTGAATAAGCTGGGGAAATAAGAATAGCTCAGGATTGCTCTAAAACTTCAAGACCCTGCTCCAAAAATCTTAGAACTTATAAAACATTTACAAATCAGAAGGTAAAGCCACGCTGAACAAGAGAAAGCACTCCCACATACACAACACTACATCAGACAGAAACTCCTAAGGACAGGGCTATGGAAACCAGGATTTCTTCCCTGGTCACAGACCTCTAGATGGAGCTGCCTCTTTTGTTTTCAAACCAAGAGCCACTGAAGTATTGCCATAAGGCGAGGCAACAGGAATATAAAGCTTAGGCATTTGCAACAGGAGAATGGAATGGCAACATCATTTTGCACATATGTTGTGCTGTCATTAGATACTGTCAGCTTTTCCATAATTCTTTGAGGAAGCTGCTGTGTTGCCAATGCCCTTGGTTAGAAAAGTCACTCCTTCAAACTGTTTGGGAGTGAAGAGACAGTCAGATTCAACTGGAGAGTGCTGAGATCTGAATGTAAGGAATATCCCTATGAAGAGGGAAAGGCTGCAGAAATTTGGGTAACAAAGAACCCCTTTTCCTCCCATGAGGTGGGGCTTCATTTCAGGAAGACCTACCCCCTTCCATGGACAGTGGAAGCAATTTTCCCAGCAAGGCGGGCCAGACTGAAGAGAACTGGCAGCCTGAGTGTCTTGCTCAGCCTGCATGATCCCCAAAGCCTGGAGAATGAGCCTTGAGGGGACCACCATGGCCACACCTTGAATCCTGGGGTCAGTTTTGAGATCCTCACTACCAGAAAGACAGTGAGGGGGTGGAGCATGAGCAGAGAAGGGAACGGAGCTGGGGAAGGATCTGGAGCACAAGTCTGATGAGGAGCAGCTGAGGGAGCTGGAGGGGCTCAGCCTGGAAAAAAAGGAGGCTCGGGGGGCCCTTCTGGCTCTCCACAATTCTCTGGCAGGAAGGTGTAGCCAGGTGGGGATCAGGCTCTGCTCCCAAGGAACAAGAGATGGGACAGAAGGAAATGGCCTCACTAGAGGAAGTTTAGATTGGCTATTAGGAACAATTTCTTCACTGAAAGGGTGGTCAAGCTGCCCTAAACAGGCTGTTAGGGGAAGTGTGGAATAGTAACAACAGTCCCTGGAAGTGTTCAAAAACTTTTAGATGTGGCACTTGGGGACATGGATTGGTGGTGGGCTTGGCAGCACTGGGATAGTGGCTGGAGCTGGTGATCTGAAAGGTCTTTTCCAACCTAAATGACTCTCTGCCAGCACTGTGCCCAGGAGGAAACACTAAGTGTCATGTCCCTCTTTGCACTGCACTATTCCCACCAGGCCTGGGAACCACAAACCCCCGATTTTGGGAGGATTGAAGAAGCACATATCTCCCTTTAAACATGACCCCTAAAACCACCTGCACCCTGTCACCCTTGCACAGAGTGAGAAGCACAAATGGGCAGAATCCAGGCTCAGCATTTCATAGTCCCTTCTTTCTCATCACCCTTAGAAATGCCCCTGGGAAGACAAACCATCCCTGTGTTTCACTGCTGCCAGTGCCTGCTCCTCTAGAGGGTACCCTCAGCCCACAGGGAGCTCTGCTGAGCGCTACTCCTAATGAAACCTGAAGGCCAGGCCCAGGAAAGTAAAAATAAAACTTTACAGAAAAGCATACTGTAATTTTATGATGCGCTTTAATTTGATTCTGGTTAGTTAGACCAGCCCCCTGGGCAGGCTGGGACTGCACTGAGCAGCACAGGGCTGTGCTTTCAACTACCAGCTCCAGCCTCTTCCAAGGACATAAACGTTAAAGCCTCCTGTGCAATCAAAGCCGAAAATTACTCTGGGATATAAATGAAAAAAAACCAGGAGGCCTGCAGGAGCTCACATTTAAAATACATATTTAATCTTATTAAATATATAAGAGCAAAAATGTTCCAATCTCTCATGTTATTTGCTTTTTAGTGGTGCCTTAAGGGAGTTAAATAAGCACAGGACTGCCCTGTGCTAGGAACTGGGTGAACACCCAGCAGGAAACACACAGCTTGTCCCGCAGAATTTGCACTCAAAACAGACGATGCATAAGGGAAGAAGAAAAACAGACCAAAGAGGGGAAAAGTGGTGGCCTGAGACTACCCAGCAGATGGGACAGAGCCAGGAGTAGGACACAGGTCACCCAGTTCCCCTGCCAGCATGCCTTGGCTCACACTGTCTCAGATGCTCTGTGCTCACCGTGTGCCCTGGTTTCCCGTGGTTTGGGTTTTTCCTCCTAGGATACAAATATGGATGCACAGCTCTTCTGAAAGCCAGGCCCCCCCCAGTCCTGCTTCTGCTGAACTAAAGCAGGTCCCAGGAAAGACTGAGCATGAGTGAACATTAACCTGAACTGTGACCTAGCAAAAGGAACCAAATATTTGGAAATGCCCCCTATTTTCAATTTTTCAAAGGAAAATACACCCAGAACTTCAAACTCTGCCTGTTCCAGTACCTCCCATATCCCCGGAGACTGGTGGCTGTCTGCACCTGCCATATTCTAAGGGAAGCTCAGGATTTAGTGAGCAGTTTGGCTTACATGCTAACAGCCAGTTTTCCATCCAGATTAGGGATATCATCCTGGAATTCATGAAACTCCACCCAGAAGCGACAATACAGCAGCAAGCTCCCTGCTCCCATTCTGCACCATATTGGTGCAAGACCTGGTTTCTCCTTTCTACCAAACTGGGATCTTTCAACAGCCTCAATCCAATGAAAATGGTGTTTATGTGAATACCTGGAGTCAGTGCCAGAGTGTCACTGCTGTAATGGGATCGAGTCATGAAGGCAATGTTAGGGTGTGTAACAGACTGAGGTCCCTCACAGCAAACACTGTGGAAGAAGCATTAACTAGAAGGGCAGAAGAGACCTGTTGAACGAAATGGATTGGAACATTCCAGTGAAAGATGCTGGTTTGCACCCAGCTCCCAAGGGGAGAGGCAGCTCAGCCCAGTACAAGATTTAGGTCAGCAGAGAAGGGTCAGCAGGCAAGGCACTCTCTTGGGATGTGGCACACCAAGGTGCAAATCCAAAGTTTGCAAAAGAACGTGAATTTCAGCCTTCACCATCTCTAGGGACTGCCCTAACCACAGGGGCTATTTTTGTACCAGCTCTCTTACATGGTCGTTTTGTAGTAAGACGAGAAAAGAAAAAAATCCCCTGAGTTAATAACAGAAAAATTTTATCTTCAGAGGGCTGAAAAATTATCAGTTTCCCCATATTAATTTACCTTATGTGCCTAAAACCCTCCCTCATGTCTAAAGAGCAAGTTGAAATGGATCTTTGTGAGCTGAACACTACTGGACCTGATGTGAGAGCCAGGAAAACCTGTGTGCAGGTACTTACCTCTGTCCTTACTGCAGAAATTATTAAAATCCCTTTGACATTCCTGGGGAACTTCTCTGTCTGAAAAAGGGATAAAGGGGTCTGTCCTATGACATTAAATGTGACTGCTAAAAGATTTGTCCAGATAAAGTTGGTGGTTAATGTTTCATTCAAACCTTTTTTGTCTTTCTTTCTTTTATTACCATTATTTCTTTTATTACCATTGTTATTGGGGGGGGGGGGGGGGGGGGGGGTAAAGGGAAGAGGAAATAAACAATGACAGATTTCTCACACAAAATTGTATGATGTGGTTTTGACTGATATGAACATTTCTGATCTATGCGTCTGTACAGCCCTGCCTGTAAAACCTTTCAGGAGCCTCGTGCACAAGATGTGCTCTGACATAGGCAGATTACACATGAACAAGCAGAGCACTGAATACACCCTCGCGTGCTCCCCAAGCCCCATGTGGGATGGCAGATATCAAAACCAGAACCTGAAATTCCCTTCTGGAGGTGTTACATTCGTGCTTGGAGCTTTCTCCCGGCTGATTTGCAAAATGAGTAGCAGATGAAGGGCTGTCATTTCCCTGCTGATTGTGACAGCGGCTGCACCCTTGTGGCAATCAATGTTCTTCTAATGGAAAACACCATGTGTTTCCATCGGATTGCCTGGTTATGTTTTGGCATTCTGTTTATGACAGAGAATTATTTGTTATCAAATCCTTAGTGGTCAATAGCTTCAACTTCATTCTAATTACCAAGGCAGCCAAGTCATATTTTTTCTCCATTTACAGAATTTGTAGGACTATAACCAGAAAGCAAGCCACGAGTGACTCGGCCAGTAAACAGTGCAGTTTGCTGACTAGTGTTTGTTTTATAACCTTTGGCATATCTTGAGATGTATATTATAACAGTTCTAAACCCATAAATAATATTTTACAGAGGTCACACTATAGTTATTTAAGTTCAGGGGTTTATTTCCCAGAACACTAAGTAGCTGTGAATGAATTATGTTTAGTCTGATCAGCCACAGAAGGGTCATAAACCTACAAGTTGTAGCAAACCATGGAATATCACTCCTGTATGTCAGGCAAACTGTAAATGTAAAATGCTTGATAAGGGGAAAGTATTTTTATTTTGTAAAAGTAATGTATGTTCCTAGGGAAAGGCTGTAAAATTTCATGTTAAGTGACAAGTTGGGCAATCTCTCCACACACAGCTTGTGAATTCTGCTTGCTCTCTGGGACTCCCTCTGCGTGTCTGAGAGGCTACAAAACCTACTCTGAGCAGGGAATCTTTTTCTTTCTTGGCTCTCTTAGGCTTAGAGTGTCCCAGAATCCACAGGAGGTGATGAGAGAAACTTTAGTGCCTTTGCACAGGGCTAATAAAAAAAGGGGTCACTAAATGTTGCTGAAAGTCTGTTCCACTGCAACAGCCATGGACGAGGAGAAAGCTGCTACCTCATTTCTTAAGTATGATGAGCATCTCAGGATCTGGGAGGAAAGAAGACTCGGCTGCTGATCATCGGGTGGGGACTTGGATAACTTCGGAGGCTGCTCAAGGCCACCTGACAAGAGAGGGAACAGCAGAAAACAGTGGCAGGGAATTGCAAATGAAGAGACCAAAGGGACTGTAGGTTCTGGGAAAGACACCATGTGCAGGAAACAGGAGATGCTTTTATCCTGAAGGATGTTGATTTCAGGACCAGCTGAGATAAAGAAATCATGCAAGAGAGGAGCAGAAAAGGCTCCCAGGACCTGAAGACAAGACATAGTGAGAATGAGAAAGAGCCAGAACTCTGCCTCGATCCCAAAGAGTACCCCGAAATGAGGAAAGCAGGGAAGTGCATCTGAGTCTGTGTGATTTTGGTGTTGATTGCAGTACTGACTTCAAAGCAATAATTGAATTTAGAACCTGCTGCAAAACCCGAATATCTGTGTGCTCGTCCACAACAGTGACCTGCATGGTTAGAGCCCTCGGAAAGGGCAGTTTTACACGAAGAGGAGGAAAGCCACTGGTCCTGAGGCTGTTCAGCTGCTGTACGTGTAACTCCCATGTCAGGGAAGAGGCAAGAGCCTGTGCTGAGGTTAAGGGCAGGGCAGAGACCCCACTCAGCTCCTCGGATGAAAGGATGTGGGAGAGCCAGCTCAGTGCACATGGACGCCCACTCCTGGCCCCAGCAGCAGCTGGCACACCCCAGCCCAGGTCACACTTTCCTTCCAAGCCTTCCTGGGCACGGCACTGTGCTGTCCCATCTTTTTGTTACCAGATGAACTGGAGGAATCTGGGGGCTCTTAAAAATCTGAAAAAAAAAGTTCCACAGGTGACCTTTAAGAGATGCTGTGCTGAGGCGGTGACACTTCCCAAACCAGAAATAAATATGAACCAAGAAGCTCAACAATGAAGATCGAGTCATTCTGGTTCTCCAAAATTTTCCAAGTCCACCACCTACTTTGCTGCTGCCGCAGGGGGCCTTGCTGTGGAATTCTGGCTGCCCTGGAGACTTCTGAGAGGAGGAGGTAAATAAATATGAGGCAAAAAGTCACCAGCTGCATTTCTCAATTTGCACTCCTAGTGCTGGATGCCTGAATCCAGGATTAGCTGTTGTGAGAGGGCTGCAGCATGGTGAGACAGGACCTCGTTCACCACCCAGCAGAGCCCTCTATTATTTGTAAGTTGTGTTAGTGTTCTGGCACTCCTTCTATGCAAAATCAGCCCTGCCTAAATGAATAGCTGCACATCGGTGGGGGAGATTTTTAAAGAAAAAATATGGCAATGAATTGTTGAGTCCCCACTGAAAGCCAGCAGGAGATGCATGCCTAACTTGCCCATTTGCCTTGAAAAACTCCGATGAATATTATTTTGAAATTCATTAACTAGAAAGAAAATAAAGTTTGGGTGATTTTTCTTGACTTTTAAGAAGTTTAACAACAAATTATTTCTTCTGTGCGTAACCTTTGAGAGAACTCATAAAAACAAACCTTTTAAACATAATAAAATCACTCTTAAGTGTCCTGACCATACCGCAAGTATTCCATTTCATAGATGCTATTTTATGATGCTGAATTCAAATTGAATTGTAATTTTTGGGGGTGAGGGTCTAAAACCAAGAGGTTCTGTAAACACCATAACTTGTGAAACCTGTGGCTGTGTCTTGTGCTTGGATTGCTCTAACACAGCATGAACTCCAGCATAGGCTTCTTCTCTTGTTGGGGTGTTCAGTGTGACTGTTTCTCATGTATTTCCCATTTCTGTCAGTACAGCAGGAGCTGTGCTGCTGCTTCTCTCTCGGAGGGGCTTTTATTACATCTTTCACAGAGTCATCACAGAGTGTCTTGAGTTGGAAGGGACCTTAAAGACCATCTTGTTCCCCTGCCACGGGCAGGGACATTTTCCTCTATCCCAGGTTGCTCCAAGCCCCATCCAAGCTGGCCTTGAACATTTCCAGGGGTGGGGCAGCCACAACTTCTCTGGGCAAACCTGTGCCAGGGCCTCACCACCCTCATGGGGAAAAATTTATTTCAATCTAAATCTCTCCTCTTTTAGTTTAAAACCATCACCCCTTTGTCCTATCTGTATCTGCCTGTGTATAAAGTTGCTCTCACTCTTTTTTATAAGCTCCCTTGAAGTACTGAAAGGAGTTTTCATTTTACACAGACATGTCTTTCCATAAAACCTGTAGGAATCCTCTGTGAATCCTTACTTTAAATCTTCTTTCTGTTTGTCTGATTTGGTTGAAATTCCCTAAAAAATTTCACACAACTTTTAATGGGTGGATGGAAGCCAAAAATACAGGTGTGGGGATATGTGATGTATTCGGTAATTTTGTTTGTTTCCTTATGCAAAACCATAAGGATAATTTCAGCTCTATTTTATCCCTGACTTTATTTATTGTGAAATTTCAATTCAAAACAATGGGAAAATAAAATAAATTGACCAACCATGACACCTCCTATGCCCAGACAGTTTTGAGGAACAGAGACCTTGGGCTCCCTGGTGACCCAAACAAGTGATGTGTCACCAAGTTCTCGGCTGTGCTCTATGACCATTCATTTCAGAGATACCAGCGTGAGGTCATGTTGTATTTTTAATTACCTGTATTTTAATTGAAGCATTTGAGATTACAACAGATAACCTCTCTGTTACATAAAGCACAATAATGACGTAAAGAATGAAAAGTGGCTGTGTTATCCCAAGAGGTCCCCCTGGCTCTGTTCAATCCACAGGCACATGTGTGACCATCACTTCCTTGCTGCCTACACTTACCTGTTACAAACACAGCAGCTCCGTGTTCACAGGAAATGCCACTCTAAGCAGCATTTTTCCATGCCTGCAGTTTTTCATGAACCAAAAACCTAAACCAGTGCCACTGGAATTTTTAAGGGAAATTTAATCAAGCAAACTAAGTCAGTTAGTTGGTTGCCTAAATAAAGCTGGAGGTGTCCTTTTGAAAATCCTAAGCCCGCAATCTTAGGTGCACCAAAAGTAAAAAAAAAAGAAAAAAAAAACAAACAACCTCTTTCTGTCACTATAACTAAATACAGTTTATGATAATTCATTTAAGACTCTGTGTTTATCCTTCCTAGATGTGAATCATTTCCTAGCACCACAAAGCATCACTCAAGTACCATTCTTTGCTCCCTATAATTTACAGTGTAGCCAGCCCTGACTAACCATCCTAATTATGTCTGGTACTAAGGACTGCAATTCCCTCCCTCCCTCTTCCCAAACACACACATTGCAAGATTAGCAATACTTTGAACATACGATGTTTTCTTCACAGCTTTCAAAACGGAAATTTCTAAATTACTATGAAACCATTATTTATTAATTACAATAATGCCTAAAAATCCCAAATGCCATTTTTCAACCAGAACACAGAGAAAAAGATGTAAAAGCCCTGTAGATGAAAGGCCCAGAGACACAATCAAGTTACAGAAGTTTAAATCACCGCAGGTCAGCAAAACTATTTACTGAGCACGTGCATATCCTTAACCTGTTGCAGTAAGGCATAAAATGCATTAACTCAGACCTCTCTTTTTGAGATGTGAGTGTATTTTACCTCATGGTCTCAGTGAACAAGTGCTGCTTAGCACCTTGAACTCTGCCACAGTTCAACCAGCATTTGCACAACACTGTCAGGCAGATGGTGGAATTTTTAGGGTTGTGCTATGCACAGCCAGGAATTGGACTCAATGATCCTTGTGAGCATCTTCCAGCTCAGGTTATTCTGTGATTATCTGTGGTGTTAAGCCAGTGTAAGTTGTTAGGACACCTGAGCCCATGGCACCCCTATCACCCAGGTGCCATCATCCCTGCAGACCTTGGGTGGGTGGGGTACTGCAAAGCACAAGGCCAAACACATGTGCCTCCTGTGACCCTCTGCAAAAAGGGCAGATTAATAGACAATTAACATGTATTGGCTTGTCTTGTGGTGCTCATAAAATGTGTTTTGCATTATGTTTTTGTAACAGTTGGCCAGCAAGCCTTGACCTGTGAGGGTTAGGATGAATACCTGCACAGCTGGAGCCTCCACTGGCCAATGGCAGCCCTGCTCTCATCATTTCCCCCTTTTATAAATGTAAATATTGGAGGTCTTGTTTAAACCTTCAGAACCTAAACATGTCATCACTATTAATAACATATGTTGTAAGACACCACATGCTGGCGAAATAACCTGCGGTAAATGACACCAAAAATATTGAAAAGCTTAGCATAAAATTGAAACTCGTTAATGGTACACTGTGCAGTTTGGCATACAACTAGGGGCAGGAATTCCACACAATGGGACTGTGTGAGTGCTAACAGCAGGCTCCCACAAGATAAAATAAACTTGTTTTATGGACATGAGGAATTGATTTTTAATGAGATTCTGCTCGGCCGTAACATCATCCTGGGAGGGTGAGCTGGTTTGCTCCTTGCCTCTGGTGCAAAATTATAGTTTGCAGAATAAAGACTCGCTTAAATTAGGCCTATGGATTTGCACCTTCATCATATTAAGTGAAAAGTAGGTGTTATCCCAGGTCTGGTTGTTAAAATGCCTACAAAGAAGATCTCCTCTTCCCCACATTACCTATCAGTACGTTCTGGGGTCAGGGAGGTCAGCCTACAAGCAGAACACACACTCCTCGAGTTCTTTCAGAGATAAACTGTCTTGCAAGCTGATTTCCTGAGGACAGAAGATTAGTAATGAAAAGGGATAAATCTGTCTCTCTAGAGAAGCTGCATACAGGAATTTTAATTTATATTTTCGTGTCCAGGTCTCAGCTGCCTGTTAAGAAAATGTTAAGATATAAAGAGGTTGTCAAACTTGAGGTTTGGTGTCAAATCCCTGCCACATTCAGTCACAGCAATGAAGTCCCTTTGCTGTCTATTCACATTTGATTATCTTTCTTATCCATTCCATCAATCAAAACCAACACTAAACCTCCTCTTTGAACCCCACAAAGAAAACCAGAGTCACATAGCTGGGAAGTGCCTCATAACTGGGCAGCACTTAGGGAAAAACAGAATACAAAAGCAAGAACAACTATCAAACCTCTTCAGCTTTAAACTCAAAACATTTTCTTTGCAAAGAAATCACATTTTTGCTTCCCAAATCGATGTCGCTTGGCCCTGAACAAGCTGAGCTGCACTGTGCTATTGCTTTTCTTTCCTCTCTGCTGTTGTGGTTTGCACTGTTTGTGTGCAATCATTGGCTTTTAATTGCCTTCTATTGCCTGTTTCATTTGTCAATAAATAGAAAGTGCAGACCTATCACCAAAGGCCTTACATCTGTTTCTCATACATCTTAGCCACCCATGGTGCCTGAAGCTAAAGCTGTCCCCTACTGCTAACCAGGCTACCAGTTTATTAGGGTTTTTTCCCTGCCCTTTTAAAAAGATGAAAGCCCCCAAAAGCTTTTTTTCCGTGCAAGTGGTGGTTGAAGTTAATGAAGTAAGCATCTGTTAGGTGAGAGAAGGTCACCCTGGGGTTGGGCACCTCCCCGTGGTGGGACTGGCATTCACCCAGCGATTAGTATGTGATGACAACACCTTAAAGATAATTAGTTGACAATGAGTTGAGAGCCTGTTAACCCCTTTAACACCTTATAGTTTATGATTATAATGAAACACTTTGGGACAAAGCAAAAGAGATGTAGTTTTCCTTGAGTGATTTACCATTTTTTCGATGTTTTCATTTATCATTTTTGTGACTTTCTGCCAAAGGAAGAAAGAGCTGCCAGCAGCCCAGAGCAGGATTCTCCATCTTCATCAGCCTGGGCTGAAATGTAGCACCAGTTTCCTGTACACTTTCCTCTACTGGCTGTGAGCTTAAAGACTCTTGGGTCTGAGGTAGGACCCATTGCTGGGGTGGAGCCATGAGAACAGAGACGTGGATTAGTTTCATTTCTCGCGTGGCTGAAATGTCAAGCTGAATGGGTTTTTTCGGGTGGTTTTCCACACTGATGTGGACATATCCCTGCAATGCTGATGGAAGCCGCTGGATTTGACTCACCTGAGTGCTCCAGGTGGGCTTTCCCCAGAAACAAGGATTACTTGGCAGAACAAGAGAGATGCTTGTGTAAACTAAGCTTTAAGAACGGCAGGATCAGGACTCATCTCCGTGCGAGTGAAGCAATCAGGAAACAGCGCTGCCCATGGGTGTTGGGAGACAACGAGGAGGAGCAGGAGGAAGCAAATGGAGAACAACTGGCAGTCTGTTGTGATTTATATACACTGGCATTTCCCATCTTCGTTCAGTCACTCAACATGTTTAATCATGACACGGGAGCACAGATGAATTATGACTGGCAGTAGCTCAAGAAATTTGGCAATAGCAAAGTAAAACAAATTTGTGCACAGAAATCAAGAAAAGCCTGTCTGGAGATTAAAAATAAAATTCCATTTCATTTAAAGAGATACATATCTTGCTTTCCTCTTCCTTTGCACTTTCTAGTTCAATGTGATGAAGGCAGTCTTGGTGAGAAAACTTTATGACAATGTGTCTCTGCAGCATTTTTTTGACACAGACCCAGAGAACAAGGACTGGTCCTGCTCTCATGAGGTTTAGCACAGGACTTCTATTGATTTCAGCAGGAACAGGCCTTGTGTTTGGTACGTACTCAAATACATGGCTACCTAAGCTATTCTGTAAACTTTCTGCCATGTGTCCATCATTAACAGCTGCCAGGGATGCACAATAGATCCTCACAATTCTCATTTCTCCTGTGCCTCCCATTTCAGTCCTTTAAAGCGCTTTAAAAACATCAGTAAATTAAGTTCCACTGTGGCAAACGCTCCCTGGAGAGACTTTTTTCCCAGGTGGCAGGCAAAGGCAAGGCTTGCAAAGGATCCCCACAGCAGTTACAGCCCAGACCTCCTGGCTCCCAGCCCCGTGCTTTACTGCTAATTAAATACATCTAGATTAATGCAGAAAATGTAGAGTTTTGTTATGCTTTTTAGATTTAAAGGCAATATATGGATTCAGCACTGTATCAAATGTCCATAAACTCAAAAATAAAGTATTTCCAGCGACTTCTAAGTCCCTCATTAGCTAGCTTGTACTACTGGGTAGTACCAAGCTTTAAGGAAAACTTGCTATTATTTATCTTAATAGAATTTTAGGAGTAGAAATACTATCATCCTAAAAAATTCAAGATTATTATCCAAAACTGATCCATCTGTCTGATGTTATGACTATGAGTTCTTCTAGGTCACAATAGATAAGGACTCACAATAACTCCATTTCAAATACGGTTAATAAAGGTATTTTGGTAGTATAGGGAGATGCATCATAAAATCAGAATTCCTGGAACACATAATTGATTGATTGATTATTAAATGTGGTAATAATGTGATTAGCAAATGTGTTGTGGTATCAATCTGGTTCATGACACAAAAGCAGGAAGAAAAATATTCTTCAAATTCCTAAAATGCCATGCAGAATCAGATTCTCTTTCCTCATGTGAATTGCTCTTTTATTGGTCTTTAGATTAACTGGTCTCTCTTCCTGCAACCCTAAATGCAAGTTTACTCACAATGCTAAGTACAGAATTATTTGTCTTACTATGAATTTCAAAAATATAGCTCATAATTAATGATGGACATAAAATGACAGCTTTATGTGCTGAAACACCAGTCTACCAGAGTATAAAAAGGCTCCACTGGTTTCAGCAGAGCTACAGAAATTTAAGCCAGCTGAGGATCTGTCCTCATCTTTCCAAAATATTTTTGCCCAGTTATTTCCTTTATCCATTTTTTAACTACTTTAGAACATTGCTCTGGGGAACACATCTGAAATATCTGTTTGTAATGAGATTCTGCATCAAGGTGCACAATCCTGTTGAATTCAGTTCTCACCTGCCTTTCTTGTTATCTCATCAAAAATGTGGAAAACTCAGGCCAGTTTCAGCTCACCTGAAGTCCAGAAAATACACAACTTGGACAGGTACACTGGAAACCTGTGCAAAAGTCTTTAGAGTAGCCAGATGTGGAAAAAGTGGAATTATCAAATCAAGGAACAGTGCTCTGTTTTTGTACAATTCAGGATTTTTTGCAAAGATGTTTGCAGCACTGTTGCCACCACCTTGCTCTGCTGTGGGCTGCTGCCTCCTCAGGGCAGGGGTCCGTCCAGCTGGGTTTGCATTATCCCAGCAAAATGGGAACAGCTGGTTTGGTTTTGTTGATCATAAAGTATTTCCTTGAGAATTTTCAAGCCGTATAGAAAGGTCTCTAGGCGTTTTCTGCTTTCAATGAGAACAGTTTGTCAATATACAGGGATTTGTGCATTAGGTATTTCACCCCAACATGTAGTCTCACAAATAGGTGAAACCAAGGCACAGAGGCTCTTTAGGATGGGTTTTGATGGAGCAACAGCGTGTCTTATAAGGAGGAGGGAACAGTATGAACTGGACATTCTGGCAGACATTGTCATTACTGCTTAGTTTCACAATGTGGTTCTACAGAAGGTGTGGCCACAGCCAAAACATAAAGCCTTGCAGTGGCTAATCTCCTGGGCAGCTCCTGTGACAGCCTTCTTACCAAACAGTAAAGCTTTCCAGCCTGGAGAGAAGCAGGAGCAGGATGGACATGCCCATCCTGCTGTCCAGTCATGAAACCCACTCGTCTGCCTGCTCAGCAAAAGGGACACTGAGCAAATGTCTTCAGCTGAAGACACTGCCAGCATTGAGCCATTTGAAAAAAAACTGAGATCTCTGATGAGCAGCACTGCAGATGGAGAAACTTTCCATTGGTATAGAACTAAATAAATACTCCTCTCTCAGTGTCAGCAAAATGCCTCCGCCAGCACAGCCAAGAAAAAGAAGGAAACCAGCGTGGGAGCCAGCACACAGCCTTGTTTGGGGCTGCTTGAGACAGGAATGGAGCCTGATACGTTGCCATTTTCCGTACACTGGCCATCACAGAAAAATAAAAGTGACAGAAATAAACTTCGTGGGACTTCAAAAAGATGAACAAAATTTTCCAGACCCCCTCATGATTCTACAGAGTTAAAAGATTTGCAAGATCAACCAACAAACTTGCTGCCAAGCCCTTTTCCTGAACTGACAGAGATCCTACCTATAGGGTATCACCAGACCTAAATCTACTAAAAGTAGGGAAACGTTGAGACCATCTGAGTGTCTTTTTAGTAACAGGGACTAGGAAAATGGCAGGGTAATTATCATAGTTTGCTTTGTCACCTTTATGTTTAGAGAAGTTCATACAAGTTGTGAGCCTGCATCGTTGACTTGTTTTCAGAAAATGCTAAGGATTTAAGCAAGAAGGGCAATCAAACACCTCCAAAGGTCACTTGTCCTTATGTTTATTTAGCAGCTGCCTATGTTTGTCGCACCTCGTGCCACAGAGTTATCAGTGGCCTGTTCTTCAGGATGACGATGTCACTGTAGCTCCACCACGTCTCGTTAGGGCTGCTGCTGCTCTGCCCATGAGCACCAGCTTTGGGAGATTTCCCTGTTCATACAGCAGCTGGCATCTGTTCTGAAGGCTCTCCCAGTCCCCGCAGGCACATCAGGAGCAAGTAACACCAATCCTGTCATTGTCTCTGAACCAAGTTGTCTGATTTATTCTGAATTATAAAGGTGAGTGACTGAACATCCATAATAAAAAGGCATCAAACCTTAACCCTCCTCTTTTCATATGAAGGTTTCCATGGATAAAGAGTCTGCTTCTGCCAGGTCAGACTTTTTCCAGTTTGGATTTAAGGGCAGGAAGGACTTGGGCAGTGTGTTGTTTCATGGTGTGGGGACCTTGGCCTTGAGACAGCCTTGTCCAAGGACCACCTGGTATGGGGAACTGGGAGGTATGAAATTACCAGCCCTTTTGGGAAGGGACAGATACCGACTTCGTTTTCTGGAGGAGAAGAGAATGGGATTTATCATGATATTAGAAGCAGTGAAAAATATGTGAAAGGGGTGAGGAAGCTTTAAAAAAGCAAATATGCAAGAAGTGTTTCTATTTTTTTAGTCTTTAATTTTAGATTTATCTCAGAAGCTGGTGTAGATTAGTACCATTAATAATTAAAAATATTAGAAAACTTTATTCATCAGTTTTCTGTGTTCACCTGTTATGTACCTCTGAAAATATGACCTCTGAGTCTTGAGAACACAGAAGCTTGGAGCTCTGCAGAGGATATTTGTACTGCCTGGAGTGTCTTTGAGGTTTCATGGAGGTTCAAGAGGATGATAAAGTAAATTTTTGCAAAAGAGAATGGAGAAAAGGCACCTTAGGAAGGATGCCAGGTACAAGAGGACTGAGGCATGTCATGCCCAATCCATTCCAAAGGAAGATAAGGATAAACAGGCCTTGTGTGGTGAGACCCATACACAGGAGCCAGTTGTGTGTCCAGCTGGAGAAACTCTACCAGGGCCATGTGACACACAGTGTTCGGGGTTTTTTAGCATCTGTGTGGTCCAATTTTCTATTACTGTCAGCAAGTTATTTCTAGGAGTGCCAGGTTATTTTGTCCATAAACATTGTCCCCATCACACATTTCTAATTTTAACCCTATTTGTCTCCAGTTGATTTATATTTGGCCAGAAGCAAATTACCTATTGGAAGCATTTATTGAAAATTAATTAGGTGGCTAAAATACCTCCAGCAGATTCTGTTAACAGTGTCTGTTCCTTGTGGCTCTCCCAAATTTGGCATTTTCCAGTTAAAACACCTAGCAATTAAAAAAAAATCATAAAATAAATGATATAATTAGTTCCAGAATGGAACTTGGTCTCTTTGAAATCAGATGCTTTCTTCTAAGGCTGCAATGCCATACAATAGCAAGGGGTTTATAGTGCCAGGGGATTTTTGATAGAGGAGGGAGTAAGCACTTACAATAACTAAGTCACTGCATGAAGCAAAATGAAGGCATCCTTGGAGCTTAAAATCAGCCAGGCACGCAGGAGAACTGTGGAAATACCAAACTGGGGACAGGAGAGAAGACAAGATGTATGAAGTGACATTAGAAGGAAAAATACAGGATTAAATCAGAGGCAATCACAGCACCCAAGAACATGGAAAAACACCCTGCATCTCTCTAAAGAAAAGCCAGGATGTTAACATGATTTACTGCAAATAGTTCCACAACATTAAAATGAGTTTTTATTTTCTGTGTGTGCTGCTTCAAAGAACAACTCTGTGGGCTCATAAAAATGCAGAGAACAAATAGGGGCCTCTAAGACCAATTTATATGCCATGCCCACTGTGCACTGAGACACATATAATCTGTAAAATGTCAGCTTCAAAGTTCCACAGAGATTGGTGTTAACCCTGACCCCTGACCTTACTGACTCTAGCTGGGCCCTCATGCTCTCTTAACCAGCTGTTTTAGATAAATGTGCTCCATTTTTAAAGAGATTGTCTCAGAGTTTTACGTGAATAGTAGTAATATTATTAACTCTCGCTGAAAAAACCACCTTAACCGAGAGTCTTTACAGATGGGCCAATCAAAGTCTTACCCCATGCAGAGAGTGGTGGGTTAATAAATATGTCATTGGACTGAAAATATTTAAACAACACCGGGAGAAAAGAGCAAGGCATACGACAAAAGGAAAGCATATTAGTACTGTTTCCTGTCAAAATACACAGAGGAAGCACTTTACTTTGACCATTTTCCTCATAAAGAGACACGGTAGGCCAAAACAAACAAAGCTGAGGAATCTGGTTTATCCCACTGTTGGATATCAAGGGCTATCAACTTAAATGAAGTAAGGTTGAGTGACCAAAGCCAGGTTCTCCTTGACAAGACTGTTAATTGAACATATCAGCAAAGGTAGCACACAAACTGTGGCCCCGTCGATCAATACTTCCATTTCATAAGGCCTCGTTTATGTTTTTCTTATATTGCTTTATGTATCACTCCAAAGGTGGGTGGGGGATTAGTCCCTCGTGGTCTGTCGGAAGTCCAAAAGTATGGGGTAGCCTGCTGGTTTGGCAAACCCTGGACGAAGCCTAAATCATCCTCTTGGAAGGAAGATGTCAAAGTTCAAGGGCACACAGTGTATTTCAGACAAGAAAGAAGCAGCTGGTGTCCACTCATAATAAATAAAAATAAGTTGGGGTCAGAATTACAAGTCAACTGACTCCCCATTCACTGAACATGAGCCAAAGATAACTGGAGTCACAGGGAAAGCTCAGAATGATTTTGTGAGCTTTTGACTCAGACCCACTGGGAGTCTAGACCTACTTTTCATGCCCATGGGGTGAGAATATATCCACAGATTTCCATGGGACTTGTTCTTCAGCACTGCATTTGGAACCATGCACCCTACGTTTTTTGAGAGTGATATGTTCAAAAACTTTCTGAATAGATAAAGGAATAAAATGTAACTCCTTAGAAGACACAACAAACACAAAAATACAGCATGTGGGTTAAAAAATTAGAAGATTCAGAAATGTTCCTGTTCTTAAAAAAAAAGAAAAAGTATTTCAATTCAGTTAAATTCAGTTAAAATACTGCAGCCAAATTGTTGTCATGCTATTTACTTTCAGGGACCAGAGTACAAACCAATTTTATCACTGTGCTTCTAAATCCTCATTATGGTCTTTCTGCGCTAGCAGAAAACCATAATATTGAGAAATCAAACACACAACTGTCAGAACATGGAAAGTTAGATCTGAAAGCTCAACTTTGGCTCTTCCCTCCAGTGCCTCTTGACTCGTAATAGAAAATCCCCTTATCATTACCAGTTGTTTGCTTGTCACTGTAATACAAACAAGAATCTTATTCCCATTCACAGTACCCTGCCTGTGAAACTGACTCAGTTTTAAGCATCAAAGTGAGACCAACAAGAAAGGGGAGTTTGAAGAATAATCCACAATCTTCCAAGATTTAGCACATTTAAATATTTGCTTTCTCAGCTGGTTTGACCTTAAAGTTTGAAATTTTCCAAATTCTTTGACCATGTCAGTAAATTAGGTTTGATAGTTATTCTCCAAGTTATTGGATTCATGTTTTTTAAGCAGAGCATAATTTCTCACTAACACATGCACTGCTGGGAGAAGTTGACAGAGACACAGCAAATTGAAAGGGAAAGAAAAAACCAGAAGCTTCAGTAGATGTAATAAATACAAACAAAAATACGTATAAATACAAGCAGTAAATATAACAAATTTATAAATATAGCAAATTTATAATTACTGAATGTGTATTATTGGACTTATATAATACATAATTTAATATTTATTGTAATGCAAAAAATCTGAAACACTTTCCAACAGAAGAAACATTAGAAAGTATGAGGGCAGGGCATACAGAAATCCTTCCCATAGGACTGATCTGTGTCTGCTTTGCTTTTGTCAGCCTTCTTTAATACATAAGCGGGCTCCCTAGAAAATCTGTTTGGTTTTGAAATGTAATCTGCTTAAATGGCATGGGAGAGAAAATGAGTTTAAATTACAGGCAAGACAAGTTTGTGAGGGTAAACATTTTGTTTTCTAAATACCCAAAATAGGTTAATAGTTTTGAGTTCTGTGGACTTCGGGAAGTTTGCTTTTCCCCACATTACAAATTCCCTTCCTGTTCCCATTCATGTCCACAGAAACTCTGTTGACTAAGAGGGAAGGAGAAAAGCACACGAACACGTGAACCACCTAAATAAGAAACATGGTTCTTGATGTTTGTTTATGCTAAAAATCCAATTATGGGTCCGCAGGATACCTGGAAGATATGAGAAAGCCCTCAGGAGGTAGTAGATTGTCTTGATTTCAGTTACGGCTCTTTCAAGGAGTAAGAAGCTGTTCGTCCTTTTAAGCTGATCCATTTCTTCAAACTGAGTGTCATTTCTACTAGAACCAAGTACCCATCCTTGCCTCTCATTAGGATGCTCTGAACTGTATTTGGAAATCCAGCAGGAAGCCCATGACGGAGCAGCAGTGACCCTCTTTGTAACCCCTCCTCTGATTTGGAAATCTGACCTTATGTTTCTTCCCGCACCACCTCTCTGCTTTCCACATCCAACACAGGGCTTTGTCCTCCCCCTCTTCCCCCTCAGCACAACTTCCTTGGTGGCAGCACTGCCATGTGCTGGTTCACTTTTAAAATTCTCTGGGGGGAAAAAAGCATCTCTTGCTCACCCTTAATCTGGTCACTGCTGCTCTTGTGTTAACAGCGACATCACAGCCCTGTGGCGAAGGCACGGGTGTCATACTTGGTAAACTTGAGCTCACACCCTTTCTTTACCAAGGACCTCCGCTGTGGCCTTGAGTGAACCACAGAAGGCTTCATCTTAAAGCACCTTTTGGTGCCCAGCCCACACACACAGACTTCCAGCACCCTGGGTGCAGTGCCAGTGGAGCTGCACCTCTAGACTTCCACCCTCACAGCCTCTTCCTGCAGGACACCACTCCAACACTGAGCACATGTACAGCCACTCCAACTGCTCAGCCACAAGGAAAAATTTACCAGAGTTCACACAGCACAAAACATTGTGAAGGGAGACGTGTGGAAAGGTGTTGCTTTTATACATCCAGTATAGAGGAGGAGGGAACTTTCCCTCCACGTGTGCTAAGCTTTCAACATTTTTTCCTGCCCAGTTCAAGCCTCTCACCTTCAGAGACATTTCCCTAATTCCTGCACTACAGGATATTCAGAGGTAGGAAATTTTCAGTCTCTCCTGTTTGTACAAAATAATTAAATGCTTATTAAAGCAACTGCTAAACACCAAGCTAGAATAATTCACCCTCTAACCCTTCACGTATCTAAGTGTTCAGAAAAATTACTCCTTGGAACATTACAGAGCTGCAGTTTTCAACAGTTTTCAATTTACAAGCTGCCTATTTTTTCTCTTTTTTTTTTTTTTTCTCAAAAGAGGTATGTATCCTTGTATAGGGAATTTAAACCTACTGACAATAGGCTTGCTTCTGTTAGCTGTTTTTCGTGGACCTCTTGGAGTATTCTACAGCCTCCCAGAGGCACACAGACCACAGGCTGAAAAACAGTGTTGCAAAGGGGAAAAAAAGCACAGATTTAATAACATTGGCTCATTCTCCTGAGGCCTGAAGTCCGCTGCCTTCCTAATGCATGTTCTGCAGGCCTTGCCTCCGAGGAGACGGAATATGAGACACCACCTAGATGTTCACCTGCCAAGGGAGGAAAATCCTTTCCCTCCCTAATGAGACACAAACATGGGCACAGGAGGTCACTAAAACCAAGTGTTTGCTGTTGTGGTGACATGGATTTGAAAAAGACAGATGTGTGTGAAACAATATCCTCTGTTCCATGAGATCCCACTGCACTACAAGAAAGTCACGTGGGAGCACTGACACAAATGGAGACTGTTCAGTTTCGAATTGCAGGAGACATGGTTTGCTCCCCTTTGCCCTCCTTGCAGACAAAAAGGAAGGAAAAGAGACTTGTCCCTGCCTGGTGTTGGTGGAAAGCACTTTTCAGCTGATCTGGAGGCATTTCTGGTAGTGCTTATGGTAATAATGTCACAGCTACAACACCTGATTTTTAGACTCGCCCTAAGATACTCCTAATGAGTAGAGCTCAGCCTGAACCTGGTGAAAGAAATGCAACCCTGAAATCAACAAAGTTCAGACTTTCAGACATCTCGTTTTTCTAAGGACTTAGGACGGATTTTGCACTTAGAGGTCTGCTTTGTAACCACTTAAAGCTCCCTTTAATCACTGGAGAGAACGAAGGTGAGCTACATCACTTCTGGGTCTGGTTCATCTGAATTAATTCAGGTGTCTTGAATGAGATAAATCACAAACTCCCTATGCCTTTTCCTCCATGGACTGTAAAGAAATGCAGAATATTAGCACAGTGCAGATGACTTCACTGTAGGCACTTCCACCTGGACACATTTCCCTAGTGCTGGTTTAAAGTGTCTGGTGAAATAGCAAAAATGCTGTGTCTTCAGCAAAGAAAACTTCGATTTCTGTGATCAGCTTTGCAGACACATTTTCATTTTCCCCACACGCGACTCAACTAAGTAGGAGCTGCAGGCCAAGTACCTCAACCAAGGTCCTGTAGGTCAGAATGTGTAGCTAGACTGTTTCCTGTGATGAACTGTGGCAGTTTTGGCAACCAGGAGAGAAAAACACAGCTACTACTTATCTGGAGCTGGAAGAAACTTTTTAATTCTGGGCTTGCATAAGAAGGGGATTAGGAGGAAAATGCTGAAGAGCTTGAAGCCAGATGGCTGGGGAGCAGAGACTGAGCTTATTCAAAATGAAAGCCTCCTGGAAGCAAGCGGGGAACTGAAGCAGCTCAGGAGTCCAGTGACTGGGATATAATCAAGCAAAATCCTGCTCTGAATCAATTACTTAATACTTTGCCTCAGTCAAAAAATACGGGCATTTTTCTCAATTCCAGTGTGTTTCTGCAGCACAGAGACTACAGAAGAGTAACTAAGACCATAATTAAGTTTTCCATAAAAGGACAAAACAGGAACACGAGGAACAGTGTAGGTTACGGTGGGCATTGCACTGCTGTGTTCTTCCAGTGCACTGGTTAAGGCAGGGCAGGTGTCAGATCATCACCAACCACAACACTGTGGCTTTCCTGATTTCTAAATCCAGAATAATGCCTATGGAAGGGGAAATATGTGTGCTCAGAGTTTGTCATTTCTCTTCTACCTGAAGTAACACTTCTTCCCAAAGTAGTATTTTGTGCATAAGCTCTTTCTTAGCTGCCTGCCATGGCACAGTGCAGAGTTTGGAGTATGAATGCAGTGTGCTGATGGCCATAACATGAATATAATGTGAAGTGGAAACAACCAGATATCTGGGGGAGAGAGCTCATCTCCCAGGTCATGCAGCTTCAGCAATGGTAAGAACAAGTACAATAACAGACAGCAAGAGGGACAGCAAACAAGAAATAATAGTAGGGACTTAAGATCTCCCTGGCCATTCAAGATGCAAGTCCTGAAACTCTGCAGAGTTCCAGAAACAGGACATCCAAACCAGAATCAGTCTGTCTTTGTTGCCAGGTGTGGCTCAGAAAAAGAATAAAATGGAACAGAAATTAAGATTACCAGTCCATTGCAACAGAAGCAGCAACCAAGGCTCTTCCACACACAAAATACTTCTGAAAATCAAGAACTTTCCAGTACTTAGAAAACAAGTCTCAAAAGCTCAATTTAACAAAAAACTGGGTCTTTTTCAGTGTCCAAAGCCTAGGCAGCGATACATTTACAGATTTTTTTTTAGGCCAGAAGGAATCATTGTGATAACCAAATTAGATCTGCATTTCACAAGCACAGAACTTTTCCCTGACACTCCCATAGCCAGAACAAGGACATACAATCCATCTAGATCTCAGATGGAATTTCAGTTATGCTATTATGTCACTTTAAAAAAGGGAGAAGGGCACCAAAATCTAATGAAAATCAAGTTGGACATACAGTAAAGCTGTGGAGTGTTCATAGAAACCCTACTTCCTCCATGGAACAGCATCCAATACCAGCTGATGGGGTTTAAGCATCCTTAGGCAGTACTTTTGGTGTGATTATCTCCTCAGGGCTGTTGTAATCTTGCCATGACTTCCCCACTGCTACTTTTACATGGTAATTTGAAATTTTTGTTAAAATTCTCATGCCCAGATCTGTATTTGAGAATCTGATGTAGTTGCAAAACCTCTTTGCTCTGTCTGCTCCCTTTGTTATTCCTGCAAAAAGAAATATCTCTCCATGTAAGTCAGAGTTGCTGAAAAATCAAATCTTCATGTTTTGACCAAGGGTTTTATATTTATTCTTCCTCTGCTAGGTATCAAACCCACCACTTTTTTTTTTTTCTTTAATAGATAATTTTAGGTTTATTTTCTTAAGAAAGAAGAGTTGTGTTCTCACAGTGTCTGTGCCTGTGGTTCAGTGTGCATTTAAAGCAGGTGCTGCCAATGTAAGGACAAAATACCTGCACCCCCTCACCCCACTCCTGCCTCTGCAGGAAGGGTTTGTACAGCAAAGCAGAGGAGGGAATGGTGCTGGCTGAAAAAGAGATAAGCCATGAAGTCTTATTGACCCAAACCTAGTACCCAAACCCCATCCTTCACACATTTTTAGGTGTGATCAGTTCACTACCCAGCTGTGTAATTACCTGTGCCACCAACACCCAGAGGAGCAATGGTCGTGCAGGGACAACAGAGGGTGAGGGGTGCTGGGTTTTCCAGGGGACAGCTTAAAGGGCCACCAAATCCCTCCATGTGTGCACATGTGTTCTTCAGTCTTTGCTATTCTCTCCCTCTACAGCTCTTAAATCCCCCTGGTCATCTCCACCAAACCTTCCAGCAGGGCTGTAAGTTCCTGCTTCTCACATTAGGCATCAGGAAAGGGGAGAGATGGAAGTCAGAGATTCCTCAGAGGAGGAGAACCAAGGTGTGAGCTCAGCTTTTATCAGCCAGCAGAGAACCCGCATGTGCAGCCACTTTCAGAGACACGGGTGTTATTGGCCACCAAAGCATCCACACTGCAGGGGCACAGGAAGCCTGCGTTCACAAGTTCCACTGCTCACTGAGCAACTTGTCAGGCTTAGGAGCTTTTATTCATGGTTTAGGGGTTTAGGGTCTCCAGAGGATCTGCAGTGATGACTGTACAAGAGCAACACGCTCTGATGCTGGCAAGTAATTAGAAGGAAAGGAACCAGAACAGCCATTAAAACAGTAAAGGCAACTTTTTCATCCAGGACACCTAAAAGGAAAAAAAAAAAAAAGAAAATTACTTAAACTCAATTTCAGCATGTAGGAGGAAAAACAGTTCCCAATCTGCCACACACATCACACACATCCTGTCCCCCCATCTCAGTTTGGTCCTAGGGGGCTTGGAAAAATGTTAATTCCTTTTTCAGTGTTAGGCTGAGTTTCACCACTGTAACTTCTAAAATTTATAGCAAAGTGTCCTAGGCTCCGACAACCACTTTGCAAGGAGCTTCTCACCCTGAACAGAACTAGTGGCAGGAGTTTATTACCCTTCACAACCGTTCTGTGCATCAGTGCGAGTAGAGGAAATCCTCTTTGAGAAGGGCTGGAGCTCACACCAAAATTTCACCTGCCCCTTCCTGTAAACACACACTGTGAGTTTGACTCAAGAAAATAGGAAGGAGGAAATTCTTTCTCCAAAAAAATGGGAGAACACTTATGTTTCAGTGGTACTACTACAAATTACGTTCAGCCTAATTTTCTTTAGACCTGCCCTACTTTGTCCTGCAGAGGTCGGTCTTGCCTGCAACACACTGCAGACAGCAGGTCTGCTCCTAAAACACTTCAGAGATTAGGAGAATTAGAATTTGGAAAGACTTCATCCCCTCCTCAAAAAAAGATTTGTTGAAGTTTCTCTCTAAAACAGAGATACGGAGTTTTTTTACAAGAATTTATGTTCCGAGAAAACAAAGTGATGACGATCCTCCCAAGTCATATCATCTATCCAAAGAAATGTGAAAAGCAAAAGATGAATCTTACTTCCAAAGAAAATTCTGATAACTGGAGAATAAGCTACTTTTGGTATAAATATGCTGAATCAAGGCTTTTTATTGCCTTTTTCAGCCCAACGTTTGCACTTGCACTAACCAAGGACATAAAATATGAAGAATAGCAAGCCACTAATGCAATCAGCTTTTCTTCCCTTGTAACACACACACACAGTGCCCACGCTGGGATGCAGCCTTGCTCCTGCAGCAGCTCCAGAACACAATCTCAGAGGCTACAGCATGCTTTAAGTCCCCCTATAACTCCACAATTCTCAAATGTATGACTGCAGACATCTTTTCCTGACACTGCACCATTCGATATACTGTATAAAATGGACTATCATCCTTCAGGAGGAGGAAAAAAAATCCCAGTTCCACAGCAAGGAAGCACTGTGATTTTGCTTGTCTACCCTGAACAAAATTTGACATACCAAGTGCTAAAAGCCCCTTGCCTCTGCACTGTGGGGGGCAGGTTCTTATCTCCTCTGCGCCACTGAAACACAAGCTGGGGGGCAGCTCTCTGCTAAGCTGGTTCTGAAGGCTTTCACCAACATTTTCCAAACCAGTTCAACTTTCCCACCGTCTCGGGACTGGTCCCCAGCTAGAAGTATTTAGTGTGGCAGCTGCTTCCTGAGACATTTGGCCTCCTGAATGCATTCCTCTGGGACTAGGAAAAGGATTTGGAGGAAGCTGGGAGTAGTTCACTTTCCAGCATTTTGTGGCCAGCCTCCTTTCCTCTCCTGCAGCCCTGTCAGTGGGGATCCTCGGATTAGAAGGAAAGAGAAATCCCTGTCATCTTAAGAAACCAGGAAAAAGCAGGGGCTCAGATCAGACACAGACCTTCAGCTCGCATTTGTGTGAGGGCAAATTAAGTCAGGAAACCTTTTAAAGACCCAACTGCTGTCAGAGGGAAGACACTACCTTTGATTTTTAGTAGGAAGATTAAGAATTCATTAGCAGGAATGAAGGCAAAGGTTCACCTGGGGAAACAAAAAGTTTGTCTGGAACGTGACAGGGTTCTTTATTTAGAATTTATCCTGCCTTGCATGTTCCTATCTATTGGTTCATATTGTCCTGTGCTGGTTTGGATGGGCAGCTAATGGCAGCTGGCCTGATTTACACAACAGCTTGAGATTACCTCCAATCCAAGCAGCAGAAATTCGTGCTGCTGTAGCTGCGGATGCAGACAACCTGACTGCTACCTATGCCTAGTAACAGGCAGGATTTCCTTACAACCTCTCAATACTTTCCAGGTGAAATCACTATTCCCTGCTGAGCATTACGTACAGGATGGATCACAGAGAAGTAGATTTTTGTCTGTAGTTGTTATGTCTCCTTATTCTTGTCTGGCGAATGTATACTCTCACCTTTATTTGTCACCTTTCCTGCTCTTACACTTATAAATGCTCCCCACAAGTTAAAAATATTTCTGAAGTGACTGGTCAAATATATAAAACAGATGCACAATTGCATCTTGGGATGAATTAATTCTGTCTGTGTGTGAGCAGGAGTACAAACGTATGGCTAGGTCAGGGAATATATCAGACTAAGCACACCAGCTGATTTTTAGATCTCTGGATCTCAATCGTTGTTTCTTTGTGATTTTCTTCCCTTTTAGGTAGAGGTGAAATCAAGCAAGGATGTTTTAAGAGGTAATCCCATGTCAAGCATTTCATTTAAATTTAAGTCAAACTTAAGATAAGGCCAAAACATATTCGACATTTTCAATTTTCTTTTCCCTGTTACTTGAAGTAAGAAAGAAAACAGGCAAATTGGCAGGAATTTTCCTCTAAACTAGCAAGGCAAGCAGCCAGCTCTGTAGGCCTTCTTTCAGAGCAGTTCCTGTAGCCTTCCCTATCAGCAGACAGCACAAATACTGACGGGGCCTGGTAGGTGTAAATGAGGTTACCTCATACGCCACGGCGGATGTTCCATGTGGAGCTCCAGGTTCTCTCCGTGTGCTTTGAACAGCAGCTCTTTGTCTGGGAGTTGGACAACCTTGCCCTGCATCTCAAGTGTCAGGGCTACACGAGTTTTATGGCAAGGCTTAGATCTTCTCAATTGCATATTCACCCTGCACTGAGAGACAGTGGACGTTGCTCTTTTGAGAAGGCAAGAACTTGGATAATTAAATCCTCGACCCTGAAAACCTGCGTTATATGTTCACATCCTCCACTGGCAGTGCTTCGTGGCAGAAATACTAACACAGTGACCACCAAACTATAATTAATGGCCAAGGGTATGGCTAGAGAAGGAAGTTCTGCATAGCCATGGATGTCTCATCTCATAGATGTCTCGTCTAGGACTCCAGATGAGATATTTGGATTACTGAATCTAATTTGAGGTATCATATTCAAACTTGTCACCAATATTTCCAAAAATTAAAAGCCACATGCTTAGGACAAAGAGCCACCAGCCATGGAACACAGGTTGCTTTCACATCACTGTTTGATTACCTTCAGAAGGACAAGTGCTGAAATAAATTATGTGATTTGGCTCTCAAGAGAACTCATCTCATTACCTGATACCTTCTTACACAGTCTTGGGCACGGGAAACCCAAGTCCACCAGATACAGTCAGTCCATTTAAGTCAATGGAAACTATCACTGAGCCATCTTGAGACGTTTCAGGTTTTCAGTTTTGGGTGACTCAGTTTTCAACCTGCAGAATTCCCTGTTTGTTTATTAACTGTGGTCTGTTTCATGGGAAGATTGTGAGGAAGGATGCATGTTTTGACGTATTTTATGTATGTTTTGCTCACATGGTACACCGATGAGGACAGGACAGACAAACATCCAGAAAAGTAAAAATAGCCATGCTGAACAGGCAAGATTTGGTCCTGCCTGTTTATATGGTTTCTTCTGCATTCTATGTTGAAAAGGAGATGTGGTGGGGCCAAATCCAGTTGACTTTCGTACATTCTTACTATATGGTTGTGTGTAAATATCCAGACTCATGCAATCTCAAATAATGCATTAATGCCCTTGTAAAAATTCAGCCCTTCTACTTTTGTAAGGAGCCTGCTAAAAGAAACAGCTACAGGGTCAATCTCAGGTATAATAGATTTTTCTTTTAGGCTTCAACAATAAAATGGTTGGTGGTCTCTAATGCTACTGCCTTTAAAACATTCCTGGGTTTTATTAAGATAACCCATAAGTCTGGAAAGTCCCACCCTAAGAGCAGCAGCAGCTTTTGTTCAGAAAATACAAGTTTCTTCTTGTACAGTGTTGGACTCAAGGGTGTCTGAACCATGAATGGGTGGCTAAGGGCGTAATAGGCAGCAGGTTTCAGACTTTTACAAGGAGGGGGGGAAAGGCAGCCCTGCGTTGTGGTGCTGATGTTTAACACTACCTGGAACACAAGAGGGCTTCATCCAGCTCCTGGTGAACGTGGGCAGGTCCTCGATGGGTACTGAAGCTCCACTGACCCCGAGGGTGCTTTGCTGATTTCCCTGCCCAGATGTGGCCACGTATCCACACACCAGAGGTTGTCTTTAAGATATCAGAGAGTGCATGAGTTTATTCAGTAAACTTTTCTATGGAACCACATGAAAATACCTTTGAAAAGCTAGAAGGGAATTCCTGACATACATGGTCATTTATTCCACTGCAAAGGACAAAATAGTTCCTTTTCTTTCTGAAATACCTGGAAAATAATGCCATGGGTCACTGTTTCTATGAAACTGAATTTCTTCTTGGTTTATTATTTCTGACTGACCTCATGAGCTAACTTTCCAGAGGAGCACATGTGAATTTATTTACATATGTGCCAATTATATTAATAGAAGTTGCAATGACTCATCAGTGCACGTTGCTAAAAATCCTCCCTCATCTTATCTTCATGGGGAGATTTCTGCTCCATGTGAATTTCCTCAGCTTACCTTGCTAGAAGTTCACACATCCATACTCTCTTGGGAAGAAAATTCACTTTTCTTTCTGAGCTGGCAGGCACTCAGCCTGCCCATCCCCGTGATCAGACCTGCAGCACCTTGTCTTTGTTGCAATGATCACTGTAAACTAAAATTCTATTTGGGATTCAAGTCCCAGGAATTTTCCTGGCAGAGAGCAGCTGGGTCCTTGTTCAGTGACACTTGAAGGCTCCCCCCACAGACAAGCAATACCATACAAATTTATATTTGGCATTACAGCAAAATACTCTTTTGCCGTATCACAACATTTGTATAAGATCTGGTGCATCTCATAACACTGGTGCTGGCTGGACTCTTTTACACTTCATATAGATAATATTGTTAACTAATAGTTTTTCTCTATCCTTGTTTTGCTCTTTCACATAGCTCCCACATCTTTGTTTTTTCCCAGTCTTCCTGACTTCCTCTTTTTCAATCAATTTTTCTCCCCGATCTCTCTCCTCCTGGCCTCACTTTTTCAAAATACATACTCAGCAACAATCAGACTGAACCTGATAACCTTACAGTGTTTGCATACATGCAAGCTAAGGCAAAATGCTCAGTATATGTAAACATCTGCAGGTAAGAGGGGAGCATGGCTCAGAACTTACCCTGGGTTTGCAAAACCTCTCTGCACTTGCCCAGCACAGCTTCCAAAGAGGGCTTTTGAAAAATCCCACTGCAACATCTTAAACTCCTGATCTAAGGTTCAGAAATTATCCCTACAGGATGCTATTCTGCTTGAAATACGTGATTGATGCTGGTGGTTTCTAGGCCAGAGCCCAGAAAGGAGGTTCCACTTCATGAGGACAATGAATTCACAATTTAGACACTCAGTCTGTCCAAGTGAGACAGAACTAGAATAGTGGTGGTGTTTTGCATAAAACTGTCTTGTCAGTTGTATTTTAGATGTGCACCCCTGTGGGCAGCTGTTTCAGTGCCCTCCTTTCAGTTCAGTATCTGCAGGTAACCCTAGAGGGTAAGCACAGTAATGCTCAAATTATTTTTGGGAAGAACTCCTTGATTAGTTAACTGTACTGTACACCACAATCAATTTGTTGATGCCACTGCTTTTAGCAGAATATTTGAGACAATTTTACTTTCTTGTAGAAATGAATCAGAGGAACAAGAGTGCTCTCTGCCCTAAAGAACTGTCAATCATGTCAGACAAAAATAATGATCATTTCCACTTCTGTAGTGATGCAAAGGGGCAGGTAAGGGTGTTAATTGAAGGAAATAAAGGCTGAAAGTGTTTCAATCCAGGACCATCATGGAGCACAGCCATGGAGCCTGGGAGATGGTAAGCAGCTTTCCCCAAGATCTCAGAGGTCACATCACAGAGCTAAGCTCCCTGAGCTGAGCCCAAGTCCCAAGCCAGTGCTTTATCCATCCTTTCACTTACCCGGATAGGCTCAGAGGTCCAAATTCTGCCCTGGGGTATGTGTTTGCCTCATTAACTTACTCTGAATAAGAGCTGTGGGCAGAACTTAGCCTACAGCAAGCAAGATTTATGGACTGAAAATGCCACATACTTTGCTTTTTATTCAGCGAGAAAAAAGAGAAAAGCTTGAAACAAGCCGAGCGAAGTAAATTAATCAGGACTGCATATTTTTCATTCTGAAAACAAGAAAATATATATGCATGAACATAAAAAACACAGGTGCCCAAGTGCTGCAGTGGCCTCCTAAATCTGCTATAAAGCACCAGCAGCTAGGTTATACCTGTCTCCAGACAGATACATAAATTAATGTTGGGGTTTTTTTAGCAGGAAAAACCATCTTAAATAAACTTTTTTTCCCCATCTTTTTCCCTAAGGCCCTGTGTCCCTTTTACTTGAGTTAAGTGTGTGTAGGTGCCATGCTCTTTGAACATAAAACTGCACAGCAGCTTGTTCTCAACAGGGAAAGGCAAAGCTTTGGTTATGCTGCATTCCTAATAATTTTTGCAGTTTATGGAAAACTCCCATAAACAGAGTACAACACAGTAAGCTTTCTCTGCTAATATGCTGTCTAGACTCCTTAAAATATGAGTTCTCCCTGCCTACCGTGTATCATGGCTTAAACTTTTGACCTTGTTTCTGTTCCCTTCGACCACTTCATAGGTTTTGACCCTTTTCAAGTATTTAATACCCAAATGGCAGGTCACCAGAGCTGCTGGGGCTATTAGAACTCTTAAAACCTGTCTTTTATTGTGAAGTTGAGAAAACTGGCTGCAATCTAACACAAAAAGTCAGAAAATATCTTCCCCCTTCACACAGCCCTCAATGTACAGCACCTTCCCAGGCTGGGTGACATTGATCCGTGGTAGAAGTGACAGCAGGCTCTTCTCTAACACCATCACATACGTGCTGGAAGGGGCAGAGGGCTCATCATGGAACCACACAAACACTGGGGCATTGCTAATGCATGCCTTTGATTTCTGTTTATGGCCCCCAAGTTGAGTGATCTGTCTTGTTGGCACCAACCTGACTATTTTTAAATGATGCAGCAGCTGGCTCAACACATACTTCAAAGATTTATGTTCCTGTCTCAAAGCCCTCTCGCTGGAAGGGGAACTCTGGAGTAGCTTCCACTCACTCCACACACAGAAACAGTTGACATACTTTATCCCAGGCCACCACAGCAGGGATTTTTAACCAAGAGAAAGCAGGGAGTTATATGAGGGAAGGCAAATAGAGAACAGCAAAGGCAATAGTGAAATATTTGACTGTTAACAGACCTTGATATTCCTGAATCACAACTCACAACTCTGGAGTTCTCATGCTGCAGAGTCAGATAAACTCCTGATGGACACTTAGTGCAGGAAATCAGCCCTTCCTATGAAGGGAAATACAGAAATGGAGTTAATTCCTGTGCTTGCAGAAGTACATGGAGAGACACACACCCCCACGGACTTAGATGTGCTCGTGTTTCAGTAACATGGTAAAAACTCACTGTGCTGATCAGGTTAACCAGCTATCAGCTGATGAGGGATATCGAGGAACACCCATGTCAGACGCAGAATCGCGGAATATTTCAGCTGAGCTCTCAGATGCTGGCACTAACAATTACTACAGACACTCTTTTGTAGGGAGGCATTTAATATTTGGCCTACAGTGCCTCTCCATTATGAGTAGTCTGAGTGAAATCCTGTGGTTAACAATCATTCCAGAAGTGGCCGACCAGCCTGGCCTTCACAGAGCTCTAGAAATCCAAAGATCCATACGGGAATATTTTTCACTGCTGGCTAGAAAAATGTATGTGATTCCTGTCACTATTTTTCTGGCTGACCAAGGTGGACACTCATATGAATCAGAGGCCTGAAAAAGCATCAACAGTGTCCCTACCCAGGAAGCCACTCAGGAACAATCCGTGTGTTTGGGCCTGTTGTGATGGACAAGCTGGAGATGTGAATCCCATGGGAAGAGACCCCTGTGGATGGTGGGGGACAGTGATGGAGCTGACGCTGTTATACTGCTGTTAACAGCCACAAATTTCCCTGAGTTTATTGCAGCTCTGACACTACAAGGGAGGACCTGCCCGCCCCAAAAACCTGAGGGAAGAGAAATAACGATCCCATCTGACTTCTGTGCGGGGTTAGCCGCGATTCCGCTGTGCCTCTTAAAAGTAATTGCGTTACCTTATGTTAAACCTTTACCTGGAGAGCAAAACTATGAAATCCTGGCAAGCAGACCCCTTCTCCCCATCAGCACACTGCTGAACTTGCAATGCTGACTTCAAGAGAGCTGCCCAGACCGTGATGCAAATCCCTGAGCAGGACCACAGTGGGATGTGCAGTCTGCCATCTCATCTCTTAATCCTTCCCACAGGACAAGGCAACAGGTTCTCTCCATCCAGTTTACAGCTCCATCCGTGGTGGGACACAGCATCCTGAATTCAGAAATTCCTTCTGCTGTGGAGGTAGTACTATAAATTCCTCTAATTTAGCTCCTTCAGCTGCTCTCTGAGATGTTTCCTGTGCTGTCTGGTTCACTGTCCTAAAACTAGTTGCTTTTAAAAGAGATGTTTTGTTGAAGTGTCCAAAATCAACTGGTGTTCAAACGCTTGGATTATGGAAAAATTTTAACAGTGTAAAAGTGTAAGCACAGGGAACATATATTTTGGGGGATTTTTCCTTCCTCTGTCAGTCTTATTGTAAGGTTGGTATTGGACTTATTTTGACCTCCCTCTCAGCAGGCAAGGGACCAGAAGTACATCCAGCCCACCACCCTTCCTCTGGCTGGCCACTTCTGGGGCTGGAGCAAACGCCTCTCTGGCTTCAGAGCAAGAAAGTAATTCCATAAAACCTGATATAAATGTGTATATACATATATGCACACACACACACACACATATTTATCATCCATATGTCTCTCTCTCGGTTTTATTCAGGCTTAAGCTAAAATTCTTCTAATCTGCATCAGGCACTGTAACCATCGCCCCTGTGACATTTCAGTGCCTCCCTGCCTCTAATATTTTTTAGGTAATATTAGGAAATACTATCCAAAAGCCTTTGAGAACAACAGGAATCTTTCTGTCATCCCCTTGGGTTTCAGATCAGGGCCTGAATCCTGGTCTAAGCCAAAATCTCTACATTGTCCCCTCTCTATTTACTCTGATTTTCCCATGTCTGCCACAATTCCACAATTCTTATAACATATGGTAGGGTTTTTTAATGCATCTAGATCTGAGGGCTAAATAAGACACATTATTTAAATAGCTTAAAATATTTTGACATCTCCCAAACTACTCCTAAATCCTACAGATGGGTCAAATTATCTGCTAAGATCTGCTCAGTGGGTCTCACCCTAGTGTTTTCTTGTCCCTAAATGTGCAAAACAATTATGTGAAATGGAAAAAAGTTAAATTATAATTAAGTTATAATTAAAGCTTAAATTTTATTGTGCTGAACCAAGGAGGTAAGCTCAGCTAAACATTTTGTCAACGTGTAACAAACCAAATTTGTGTAAGGAATTGATATTCTCCATACATCTTGATGTTCTTGTGTCCATTTTTACTTCTAAATCTCAAAAGCCAACCCTGTAGTGATACAGATTTCAGGCATGTATTGAATAAGATCACACCATAATATTGATACATTTATAATAGCCTTCATATGGAAAAATTCTAGCAAGTTCAAATGATTCACCAAGATTTCACTTAGGTATTCATGTCTGAACCAGAAACTCTCCAGAGGGTCATTTGCTTGCTTGATAAATCAGAAAAGAACACATTTTTATACAAGTATTTTAATACAGGAAATATGAGTCTAGTCAGTATCTTTCCAAATACATGTGTCTGAGTGGTTTTTGATTTGAAATGCTGCTTAATGTCTTTTAAAGTACTATTTAAACAACTTCACATGAGCAACTACCAATCAGTATGTCTCCCATTCTCTAACACCAAAAGACCAATGCTAAATAAATGGGTTTTTCGAATCACATATAATGAATAAACCAAAAAGGAAGTGGAAGAGGAAGGAAAGAAAACAGCAACAAGGCCTTATTTAGAATATGTATTACCCCAGAAATGTAAATGGTCACCTCTAGTTTGACTATCTAATGGAAAAGAAATAACATGAAATTGGGCAATTACAGACCTTTTCCTGAGGTATGACTCAGTCTGCTGCATTTTTGGAGTGCTGGTGGGAATGGCACTGGGAGGACTGGGCAGTGTCCAGGCAGGCCAGAGGCAAGAGATTTATGACATGAAAAAGGGTGTAGCCAGAGAGTAACTTCTAACAAATGCATCTAAAACTGAGCTGTAAAGAAATGATGGATGACAGCAGAGAGCAGGCCCTCAGGAAATGCTGGGGTTTGAAAGCTCCCATTTAACTCTGGTTTAATCCTGGTTTGAATGGAGCCAGCAGAGCAAGAGGAGCCGTTTCATAGAAACCATATTTTTATATTGCAGTGTGCAGAGTAATTCAGACACAGAGTCCTAAGGAACAGAGGAAAGGGAAAACAAAGCTGTTTTGCCAAACAATGCACAAGGTAGACTTGCAGAGCTTTCCTTTTAGAAGAAATAAAATCTAAGCCTTTTGGTAGTGTGGTGTATCTGAAGGATTTCTGAATCCATCTGTGGGGTGGGAGGTGGGGTCTGTAGTGCAGAAAGCCACGTGAATGGGAATAGCCACGCCAGGTTCTGGATGCTGAGTTTTTGTGCACCAAAAACGCTGATCAAAGGCTGGAGGAAATGATGGTCAGACACTGAAACAGCTCAGGCTGTTCTGCTCACCAAAAACAAATAAACAGAAGACTGAGAAGTGGTTTAGTGACTCCATCAAAATTACAGTTACTGAAGGGTCTCTTAACTGCTTTTTCAGGATGTGAGAAAAGGCCTCAAGTCATGCCAGTGGAGGTTCAGGCTGAATATTAGGAAAAATTTCTTCACAGAAAGGATTGTCAAGCATTGGAACAGGCTTCCCAGGCAAGTGGTGGAGTCATCATCCCTGGAAGCGTTCAAAAAATGTGTGGATGTGGCACTCGAGAACGTGGTTTAGTGGTGAACATGGTGGTGGAAATGGGTTGATGGTTGGACGATGCAATTCTGTGACTCTGTGAAAAGCAATGGTTGTTAACATCCAATATGACACTGCTCAAAGAAGAAAAGCATAGAGGAAAAGGGTCTCTTAAAAAACAATATGATCCCAATTGTGATGATGATGTAACAACCTGGAGAAGAACTCAAAGAATTGTGGTATCTATATTCTTGCCACAAGCTGCTTCAGCGGCGACCCTGAAGCAG
>WEIT01016590.1:422604-466008 GCA_013389985.1 Dryoscopus gambensis
AAAAAAAAAAAGAAATCGCCTTTGGTTTAAAGTTTGCCCCCTCTGTGCCCCCCCCTTTCTTCCCCTCTCTGCTTCAAAAGAAAGACAGGTTTGAGTCTGACTCTGAAGCACCCTCTGCTACAGTATGTGCCATTTACTTTAGTAAGGCTGATTAAGTCATGCATTTACAAGTAGACCTTCCATCAGAGCTAATTTAAAGCAGATGTTCTGGGTTCCACAGCCAGGGAGGCATCAATCTGAGAATTGCAAGGGTCTCTGTAAGAGCACTGTTTTTACTGCACTTTATAGAGCACTGGGAGGAGGTTAATTGGTGTAAAAGTTTAATTTCAAATAAGGATCCCCTTTTAAAGTTGCATATATGCATATACTTTTTATGGAGCGTTATATTACAAAGTCAAAGTGGGGGAGAAAAATCATCCAAAAACATTTCAGGATCAAAGACACCCAACCTGTCAACTGCTAAGATATTTTTATGAGGAAATAGGACTCACATTTTCTCCAGAAGACGCAGAGAGAAGTAAGAAGTGGAAAAATATTTAACTAGATTCCATGGTATATTAGAAGAAGGAGAAAAAAACCCACCCATGCCAATATGTTGGTTTCAGAACCTTCTGGCTTGGCTTCCACTGCTGAAAATATTGGCAAGAAAATGCTCTGCGCTGGGAATATTTATTAGAAAAGCAATAGGTTTGTACAGTTTAACAATAGAGGGAGGATTCAGAATCATCCGTTTGCTCTGTGCTCTAACTTTCAACTACTTTTGTTTTTTATTTGCAAGCCAGAATAACTATACTTATCCCTTGAAATGATCGTCAGCACTGGCTTAGCATAATTGTATTATTTGATTAATTGTATTGCCTATGGAGGGGTTATGGCCTGTTTCTTACACTGAAAACTGCACAGGCTACTCCCAGATGGGAGACCAGTCTTTTTATGAAGCTTAAGTAATTTAGATTTATATTTTATACTTATTAGAAGTTATCAGATTTTTGCCTTTAATAAAGGCATCTAAAGAAATCAGATTTACCTTGAACTTCAGTTTAGTTTTTTAGTAATATAGACTATGGCAGTGTTCAGCTCCAGAAAGGTTCTCTCTTCCTCTGTCATTCCTGAGGGAGAATCTCATTAAATTTTGCTGCTCTTCCTGCCTTGTGTTACAGGAGCACCCATGGGCCTTGGCCAAATTTGCTTAACACTTTCCATAGCTTGACTGCTTATATTTTATGAAAATGCAATTGCATGCACTGAGATTTCTCATATACTCCAGAAGTTGAAGTTTGGGACTTCTTAGATTTATTTGCTCAAAACAAAAGAGATGGCTCTTTCAAAAAAAATAGGGTTGGGAGAAACCTATTGCTTTATCTGTGTTAAACCAGTTCTAGAGCCTTTGCTATGAATGGCTGTTGTGCTTCTCACCTTCTGAGTGGAGAACTCGAGAGCTGGCGAGTTGTTGGAAGGTGCCTGAATAGGTGTGGGGGAATGGCTTTAAACTGGCAGGGGGCAGGTTTAGCACCCTGGCCTAGCTGAAGATGCCCCTGCCCATGGCAGGGAGGCTGGAACTTGGTGATTTTTGAGGTCTCTTCCAACTCTAAATACTCCATGATTCTATGACTTGCTGTGCCAATTCAAATCTCCCCACACTGTCCAAGCAAGGAGCTTCTGAACTCACAGTTTCCAGTTCTGAGCTCTTGTGGGAACTCACAGGTCCCACATGATCAGAATACACCTTACACACTTTGAAGACAAGGCCTTGACAAAGCACCTTCAAGTCTGCCAGGGTAAGACAGATGGAAACAGGCCTGTAAACACTTCCTGCAAAGGAGAAATGAGTGATTTACTCAAGGTTGTAGAAAAACTATGCCTGGAGACCTCATACATGCTTCTTTTGCATCCCAGTCTAGGACCCCAATCACAGCACGCTTAGACTCTGTTCCTGATGAAGACTTCCCATCAAAGAGCAAGAAAACATGACAGCAAAGCTTGTATTTGTTATTTCTCCTTTCCCAAGTGTTTGGAGTCATTCCAGACTTGCATGGCTGAGGGAGATTTGGGGGGAGTTCAGTGTAGAGGGTCATTTCAGACTGCCTGGTCTGAAACCTGGAGGCTGAACTCAGACAAGTCATGTGCGCTGAGTGTAAGGCTTGTGGTCCTCTTCTCCTCCTCGGCAAGGACTGTACCTCAGGAATCTGTAGTGTTGTGCTACAGAAAGAATTCCATGGTGATGTGGTGATGTTTGAACCTGCCACACGGGATCCACACCACATTACCCAAAATTCCCATTGCCCAAAGTTCCTCACCTCTGCCCACCTGTCTGTAAGTGGCTCTGTGCTGATATGGGGGGAGCACTGCCTGAGCTCTGTGCAGCTCAGGATTGTTCCTGAGTTCCTTGTGGACTGCGTGGCCTTGGAAAGGGGAATGGAGGAGTTTACTTTGGAGGATTCCCAACAGGAGCCGAACACGGCACACAGGAGGTGCTGACGTGCAGGATGTTTCCCAGACAGCAGAACAGTGCAGGTGGTGTAACTGCACTGGTTAAGGGGCACTGTGCTAAAGGGGTTGGCAGGATTTTATCCCCCAAATTAAGGGTAGCTGTGTAGAAGGACTCAGTCCTCAGACCTTTTATGACTGGGAAGAGCACACCAAACCCATCACTAAGTATGTTCTTTCAAAGGGCAGCTTGGAATGGTATTGATAGGATGAGTGAAGTTCCTGTTCAGGGTTTGCACCTACTCATTATAGTCTGGTTCAGTGAAACACAGAGACCTGAGTGGGCTCAGTGCCCCAGGACAAATATAATCCTTCAGGGGATATGGAACTAGAAATCTCATAATGTATTGAAGCCAAAACAGGCAGAGCACACTGGGCCAAACGCATCCTGAATGGAAATCCCGCAATTTGAGAAGGCTACAACACAGATGAGTTTGACCCAATGCGTTTTGAATTTAGAGTAGACGCCAGGCAGTAACCATTCCCACGTGAAAATAGCAAACATATCTCTTTGAGACGAGCGTGATCCAATGAAGAGCAGGAACTTAAGGGGTTTTTTCCTTTCCAGGTGAATAATGCAAAAATAAATTAAAAGCAGGAAATCCTGATAAGTGGTACAAGGATGTCCATGCTACAATAGCATCAATCCCCATCTTCTCTGCCCCTCTTTTTCAACACCCTATTCCTCATTAATCTCATTTTCAAAGTTCTGAAACAAGTTGCTGCCAAGCCTGATTTTTTTGCCAGACTAAGTTTTTTATACTCCAGCCATTTGTAATATGTATTGCGGTTCTGTTAAAATACAGAAGAGAGAGGGACTGCCCAAAAAGCAATTACTACTCAGTTTATACAAAACAGCAGTGGCTTACCTTTTTTTTGTCTTTAAAATTCGCCTCTGAAAACATGGCTTCCAAATTCCATGCAGTAATTTTCAGTCCCCCAGATGCAAACTGTGAGGTCTTCCAGTTAGCAAACACTGAATTCTGGAGCCAGCTTTTCCAAAAGGTCTTCTGGAGCACATTAGAGTCCTCTTTCCTTTAACAGGCTCTTTTGTTTTAGCTTTTATTGACATCAGTACATCCCTGCTAACTTGGGATCTCTGCACATTTTAAGCCCTAGACTTGCAGTTCTCCAAATATCTCTTCTCTCAGACAAAATATGAGTATTTACAGTACCTTTGAGAGATATGGGAGTTGTATCTAAATCCAAACTTGAAATCCCCAAACTCCTGTTCATAAACTTCACACCCTGAAACTATGTAGGATCCCTAACACCCAGCAGCAAAGTTCCTTATATTCACATCTCACATTAGGTGCCTACTCCTCCTTCCAGATGCTGTTGGACACTAGCAATATCACCAACCCAAACCATTCTATGTGGATTCACCTCCCTGGTATCCAGTGACAGGACACGTGGGAGTTGTTCAAAGCTGCACCAGGAGAGGTTTAGACTGAGCATTAGGAAACATTTCTCTATGAAGGGGATGGTCAGATACTGGCACAGACTTCCTGGAGAGGTGGTTGATATCCCAAATCCATCAGTGTTTAGGAAGCATTTGGATATTTGTCCTTAATGTACTGCTCAGCCCTGAAGTGGTCAGACAGTTGGACCAGATGATCATTGGAGGTACATTCCAACTTAAATATTCTGTTCTATTCTCTTCTATTCTATTCCATTCCATTCTATCTTTCAAATTTTAATACTGTGTTGATAAAGACCAAAGCAAATCATTCCTCTATTAAGACACCTTTGATATGGAATTGTCCTGCAGAGGGTATAGAGGAGAGTGTGCTGGTACTGTGACTTTCCCAAAGGCATGGAAAACTAAAGACAGGTGTAAGCCAGATGTTCTCTTCTTTAGGCTGCAGTGAAGGCTCCAAGTTGGCAGGAGTTGGCCAAGTCTGCCCAGATGGAAGATTGCTCCATGACAGGTGAAAGAAGATGTCCTGAGACAGCTTTCAGCCACAACATTCACTGCTAGGGACAACTTGCATTTTATCCTAACCTTCAGCTGCCCAAATGTCCATAGGGGACAGAAGACATCTGAACTGCTCATGTCTAAGCCAAAAGTTGAAAATCTGGACACTAGAGCCGGGCTGACCCTGGAGGTCTAACATGACCATTTCCATCAGCTACATCTTTTTACTTTCTTCATGTACCTGTTACTTGTCTCTAACATCAGCAGGGAGCTGCTTGCCTAGAAATACCAGCATGGATAGGACTTCACAGAGAGTGAAGTGACTCTTAAATCACTCCGTTTTTATAGTGAAACATGCTAGATAACCCGAATTGCAACCACAATATTGGATGTGTGTTTTCATAATTATTTTTCCTACCTCCATTTCTAAACACACAGATCAGTCTGATGTTCATAAAATCAGGAGGCAAAATGCAAGACTGTGTCCTTGGATGCATCCCCATGGATCCTGGGTTTAGCTGCTGGTGCCAAATGGGCTCTGTGCACAGCAGCCCATTCAGCTCTGCCAAGATATTTCTTGCTCCCCACTAATTTATGATGTCACTTGGAGCAAAACTCATCTCAGTATCTTACTTTTATGATGGTAACTCTGTTGTGAAGCTGAAATAAAAGCAGCAGTACCCTGGTTTCTCAGCTGGTGTAAAAAGGAGAGCTGCATCGCTTTGTGCCAGCTGAGGATGTGGTTCAAGCTGTTTGGTTTTTCTTTTCCCTGCAAGCTGTTTGCTGCAATCTCAAGGACGCTGGAAAAATGTTAACATCAGCCAGTTGGGGGCAGGAGGGGAAAATCCCTGAAAATTTAATATAGTTGCAGAGCACTTTTTGTTTTTTCCATTAGCCGATATTCTCAGGTTACCAGAAAGGAATTCATTGTACTTCTCCACATTCGCTGCCATTGAAACAAGAGATTGCAAGAGTTGAGAATAAATGGCCAGGCTGAAAACTTGCAGTGCTTGTGCTGGGGTTTGGGTTAGGGCCCTCACCAATAGAAGGCTGATTAGGCATCTATTTCCCGGTCCCCGGCAATGAGATTAGGAAGTGCAGGAAATTCATTGTCTGGAGCTTGCCGCTGCTGGCTTGCTCCAACAGCCATCCATCACACAAGGGACTGACAAGCTCAAACTGTCCATGTCAATCTGCAGCTGCCTTTAATCACACACAGATTTATGAGACACCCCCCTCGCCCCCTGTGGAGATCTAGAAACTGCACTTTGTTTTGCCTTGACATACATTTTTCCATTTAAGATGAAGAAGTATGAGTCCTATTAAGCTGCACTGCAGCTAAGAAGCAGAAGGGGCAAAGCTCTGTCTGAAATGGAGGAAATGATGATGTAATTTTGAACCGCTAAGGACTGAAGGGATTAAAAGCTTTGGAGTAGGATTTGGAAAGTTTCTGGTGTTACGTACAGTAGAGTTATATCTCCTGCCTCCCCATCTGGACAGAGAGGACCTTTTTCCTATTTACTGGTATGAGGGTTGTTGTCGTAGCTGTGCTGCTCACAAAGCAGCATGGCACTTCATACTCCATCATCATTTCCATCACAAACCCTCCTTTCCCTTGAGGGACCACAACATCTCAGTAAACATTTGCTGCAGGGTAAATCTTGCCCCTAAAGTCTGGTCTCAAGCCGAAGAACAGCGGGGGCATGAGGCAGGATCAGGCTTGGAAGCTTTCCACTTTCTAGTAACATTACACTTACCTCATTTTCTAAAATGAGCATTTCTAGCCATTATCAACAGCCCCGGAGCAAGGGCTGCTGCTCCTTTTCCTTGTGTTCAGGTAGCTCTCTGTCCAGTCCGTGCAGGGATTTACATCCCCACTGGTTTGGTGGTGGGACACATGTCCTGGGTGATCCTGGCCAGGCACATCTCACTCAAGGGGCTGTCACACCTCAGCAGGCTCAGCAGCTCTCTGGCTCATCTCCTCATTCCATCTGCTGCTCTCTGATGCTCCAGGCAGGGGCTGCACATGGAGGGAAGTGGCTGGTTTTCCTCAGCCTCCCCTCAGCCACTCTGCTCTTCCAAGAGAGGTCCAAGAGAACAGGGGTGAAGTCATTGCCTGCTGCTGAAGCCCTAAGTGGTCCTTGCAGTGCTGTCTTCCAACAGTTCAGTGCTTTTTGGGGGTCTCACTGGCTGTTTCCACTAAGAGAAGAAACTCACTTTAATTGTTTTTCAAAGTTAATGATCAAAAGCTCTTCATGAACTCAAATCATCTTTATTAACCAAATCTAGTTTCTCTGAGCAGAGCAGGAATGAAATAATTGTGGGGACAACACCTGGTCTTTCTGCAATCAGCTGCTCACCCAAATTCTCTGTCCCTTTCTGTGTTACTCTCTCAAGGTCAGGGTCTAAGCACATCTCTGGCTGCAGCTCAGGTCTTTGGTTCCTTCTCTGTTTGCTGCCTTGCCCCTTCTTACTGCTTCTCTCATGTCCAGACACACAACCAAGCCAGAGCTGTATTCTGTCAGAAATGCTTTTGTCAGGTTTATCATGAAATTGAATTTGTCAGCTACAGATATGTCCATATCAAATACAAGACAGGGCTATCAAGCTAAGAATAAGTTAGCAAATGGCAAGAAATAAATTATTTCCTAATCTCCAAGAACAGAAGTGGTATTTTGACAGGTGTTCTTTCCATGCTTTAAGGGATAATCAAACTCCCTGAATGCTCTAAACACATGGAAAGTCAGTATACATGCAAAAAAGTGGCCATATCCCCTAGTAAAAAGCTGACTGAGAAATACCTGCATTGCAGATGTATTTTGAAAGCCTGTTCTGTAATTACTCTGCTATATGGAATCACAGCATGAAGTTGTGGTCTGCTCCCATTACTTTTAATCACAAAGCAAGCAAATAAAATCAGCTATTCAGGCATGCTGAAATAACATTAAGGGCCTGATAAATTTGCAAGTGCAATCACAGTTGCAAGTCAGAAGATATTTACAATTCAAAGAGCATCAACTGAAGAGGCTTCCAAAGATCTGCTTTCTAATCTGTCTCCAAAGTCAGAATAATTAGAGTGTTATATGCTCTGATAACAACTTTCTCGAGTTCCTTATCCGAATAGAAATAGCACAGGGACTGACTCACTCAGGAGACTGTAAATCAAAAGTGAAAGGACAGTTTTAGTGGAGGCTCTGGGATTTATTTCAGCTGAAGACCTGGCCATGCCATGATGACATACAAGCCAGCCATAAAGACAGCACTAAATGAATCTTAAAAACGTTAGAAGAAATCCAGTTTACTTTCAGAAGAGGTCAGTGATTTACAGGATTCATATTCCTGTATTGTTTTTATTGTTATTATTTTACGACAAGGTTCATCCAGGGTCAGGTGAGACTCCAGAGTTCTCTGTAGCTCAGCTGTGCCTGTTGCAGTGGCTGATACAAGAGGGAGGGAAGTCATTTCTATCTATCCCGTGCCTGGGAATAAATTTCTGTGGGAGACTGGAGTGCTGCTCCGCAGGGAACAGGGTATGGCACAGTGCAGCAGCCAGGCAGGGCTGGGGATGACTTCTCTAGAGCACGGCAGCCTTCAAGGCTCCCAACAGGAGTATTTTGAGGCTGCCCAAAAAGAAGTATTTTCAGCAGCATAAACCACTCTTGGCAGGTACATCCTGCTTGTTTCCCGAGACACAACTCTGTGCCAATGGAAAACAAGCCTATGTAAGCCAGAGGGCAGCCTGTGGACATTGTCCCACATTTCTGCTTGGATTCACATGAATCTGGCAATCATCTTAATTAAAACAAGGATTGTGTGGCACTAGTACACACATGAGCATGGTATTCTCTTTTGGAAAGGCCAGAAAACCATAACTGCCCAAAAGAAAAATATTGGGCCAAGTCCAAAAGTCCTCTTTGCTCAAAAATATTCCACAAAGACAAAGAGAGTAGATTTCTGTCGAGGGATCACAAGCTGCCTACCTTAGCAAAGCTGAAATAATGTGGCAAAGCTGTTTCATAGGCTGCCCCACTGCATGCAAGTAGGGGAAAAATACATGAGTAAACTGGTATTGCTTGCCAGTGGCCAAAAAACAGGGAAAACACAGTTTTGACCCATTTTCTCTTCTCTTTCTCTCTCTGTGCCCTCTTAAGAGCAATTACAGGTAGACATCCAGCAGAAGATTTCAGCACTCAGGCTGAGTTCTGCAGCTTTTTCCCACATCTACTGTGCTCACTACAGGTACCATAAAAAAGTGGTGGAGAAGTATCTCTTTTGACACTTTGAGAAGTGTCTCAAGACACCTTGTAATAAGTGATGTTTTCACAATTACAAGCAGCAGTTGACTGGTAGGCTGAAAACAACGTGGTTTTCCAAAATTTATCTTTAATCCTGTCACCTGGAAAGATGTACTGCAACATTAGTTAGCCCTTATGCCTGGAAAGAATTTGGTCCCTGAGCCCTGACAGACAGGTGGACTTCCACCATCAACCTGGGAGAAAGCTTCCTTTCTATTCCAGATGCACAAAATTAAATCTGTGAGTTCTGGTCAGTGTTGCTAATGCTGGCTTTCACAGGCTGGTTTAAAAGGGCTTTTTCCCATTGTTTTTCCAAGGACCTGCCCAAAAATGTTTCCATCCAAACCACCATCATGCAAGACTCCAGCAGAGGAGCGAAGAACAATAGCACACAAGGTTCCAAGTTCAATAGCAATTTCAAGGATTTTGGCTGTTACAGTTAATTAGTGGCAGTTTCTCTCAGGCCTCCTTTCCTTAACCCCTGACAGACAAGGCTTGGAAAACTGCTGGTTGAGAGGGCAAAGACGTCAAAAGACACGGGGTTTTTTTAGCAGAGACGAATTATTAAGAAAGCAAAACTAAAAAGATGAAAAGTGTTTTGAAGCGAAAATCTCAGATGAAATGAGATTTTATTTCTATTTCCACTTTTGCTAAAGAAAGAGGCATGAGACTGAAGGGTGGGGTCAGAGTCTGGATTTGGGCAGGGCTATTTTAGAAGGCTGACAACAGTCCAACTGTTGCTCTAGGGCAAGCACTTCCCAACTTTAGGGTATTTTTAAAAAAATATGTATCCTGATCTGAAATCTGTGGCTTGTGCATGTTTCTAGACATTTCTTTTTCCTGAAAAAAAGAAAAAGCATCATATGGTGCCACTGCAGAAAAACCCAGGAGCTGTGCTTCCTTACAGGAAACTACCTTGCCACACCTTCCCTTCCAAAAGGTGTGTGGGGGGGTTGATAGATACAAGACTGAAAGCCAGAAAAATGGGGAAACCTGATGTTCCCAAAAAATGATGCACAAACCAGTTGTAAATGACAGAAAAAAGCATCTCCCAACCCCTCTGTGGGAAGAGCCCGACATCAGTGGGGAGGAGCCAGCAGCTCCTTGCAGACCATGTGAGAGGGCACGTCTGGGGGAAAGCGACCCTTCCCTGCAGCTGTCAGCCCACACCATGAGGACTGCTGCCCTGTCGTGCTCAGCACCTCTGGAATTATAAGGCTCAGGCCACAAGACCCTTGCCCCAGGCCATACCAGGCCTCACAGCCAGAGGCGATCCCTGTCAAGCGGACCGACGCAGGCTGAGCATCACCTGAGCCAGCCCAGGCCTCCTGAGAAGTCCGTGCCCCCTTGGCTGGATCAGGTGGGGTTGCCCTTGAGTTCAGCTTTATCACACAGTGCCTGTGTCAGGATTAACACGTGTCCCCCGACACAGCCAGGGGACTCTGAGAGCCCTCCAGGCCAGAGCTTGAGAGAGGGTTCAAATGGAGGCAAATATGCCACAGGGAAGGACACAGGATTTCAACCTACAACGTGAGAAAGTCCATTATTTCATGGCACTGCTGGTGTAACAGCTCTCTGAGCTGGTTGTTGCTTCTGCAGCAGAGACAGAGAGATGGGTTCAAGCTAGGAGGCATAGGGAGCATGTTCTGTCATACTGCCCTGTACCAGGATCTTGTGGCCACCAGTGCCCCATCTTTGCTGACCCCAAAGTGCTTTCCTCCCTCTGCCTCAGTTTCGAAGTCTTCATGTCCCATTAGTGTGAATGGTTTCACAGATGGGAATAGACCAAAGCCAGGGGTTGTCCTGCAGGACACAAATAGAAATCAATTCAAAATATCTGCACTTTGGTGTTACCTGAGATACTTCATTTGTAGTTGCTGGTGGTATTCCTAAGACTTTTGTCCATCTTGGAAACAGGGTAAATCCTCCAGTACAGCTCTGGAGAAAAGAAGAGGCCCTCTCATTCACAGTGAATGCTTGTCACAGTCTCTCTGTGACAGCTCGGCATTTGATATGAATGAGGGAGGAGGCTGACAGCAAGTGGAGATCTTCAGGCTAATTACCTTGAATAATTTGCCTGCAGGTGCTCTGCAGGTGGTCTGAACCCTTAGGTGCTGACCCAAGAAAAGCCATGGGAATCCTGCAGCCACCACCACTCCCATCGAAGCTGCAGTTCTGGGATGCTGAAAAAAAAATGCAGATTCCACATTTTAATCCATAGTTATTAGTTTAGAGTTGCTTCAAAAGAGGAGGAAAAATCTGATGTCATTGTAAAGCTTAACTCTGTTCATTTTAGCAGCTTGCTCCATGGCGGCTTTAAAATAAGTGGAGAACTTCCTTGCAGATGAGAAGAGCATTCGTCAGCTAAACCTTGTCAGCATTTAAAAACCAAACCAAAACACACATTCTTTCCTGAGGCTGGCCAGGCAGCCAGTGGGAGTCACCCCCTCCTGAACAACTGCCTTCTGATGTTTTAAGATATTCTAGGATTTTAGTTAGCCAGTGACAAATTCTCACAAAATGTGCTCGAATTCTTCTTCTCCAGGCCACTGACTTGAGGCATTAAGGTTTACAGCTATTTAACAGCTCTTTAAGTGCAGTTCTCAAGATGTATGAATCTTGTGAGTCACAGCGGCTTCTAAGGAGAAGCAGTCATTTCTATCTTGGATTATCAGTAAAATCTAATTTCTGGGAACAAATAAAAACAGCTGTGCCACCATTCTGTGCTTTGGCATTTAGGAATATGCTGTGAAATAAGGTTACTGGTTTATGCTACATGCTCTATTGGTTTCTAAAATCAGATACAAGTCTGTGATCAATGCACATATTTCTCAGTGTTGCGTGTGCAGTGCTTGGGGTTTATCCCAGGAAACAATTACAATCCTTCCCACACCCAGGAAACATATTGGCTGAGACTCAATATAGGCTGATCCCAAATTTACCAAGAATCTAACGGCTTCCCTCACATGCTTGGGGCCAAGCTTCTGGGTGGGGGGGGTTAGCAAAATACTTCCTGGGGAGCTGTCATTCAGAATGCAGAAGGTTCCCTTAGACCCAGCATGGACTGAGGACATGAATTACCCCCTGTGAATTTTAGGGTAAAGAAATTTAATGTATTCCGAGACTACTTTAAAATTCACTTTCTACACAGAAGTTGTCCTCTGGTATCAAAAGCTGAAACACAACAAAGAGGTCCAGAAAAGGATCAAAAGAAATGACTGTTCAAAGAAGGAGAGAGCAGAAGAAATTCCAGGCTGTTTGGCATATCTTAAATTCATGTTCCTCCTTTACAACTGGGAACCTTTTGTACCATAAAAAAAACCATTTATTTTAGCACCCTTTTAGTGATGCAAGGGGCACCTCATGCATGAAGAGGTGATGGATTTTTAAGTTCTTTGGAGAGAAGCTGAAAGCAAATAGGTTTTCCTTTTGCTGCAGTACAGGACAATTCTGTAGCATGTAATTTTCTTACAATAAATAGGTGGAGAGCTGTAAGAGCTGTGTGTGCACACGTGGGTGTCTCGTCACCTCCCTCGATCCGGATGGTTTCGAGGTGTTTCCACGAGGAGGATACATATGCTGGGCTGTGGTCAGAGGCCACTTCACTGCCCTTCTGTTTATTTTTAGGAAATGCAAACTGATCCCCATGTGCCAGGACATGACGGGATCAAACAGCAGGAGGCTGCTTCTTTGCTCGCCCCCATGCTGCCCCAAACCTTTTGTTCTTTGTTCTTCTTCAGGATGTGCCTTATGTTTGCTTCATCCCTCGCTGTTCTTGCCCACTCTGCTCTATCAAATAGCATCAATCTCTTTATCATAGGAAATAGAAATGTCCTGGAAATATCTCCATATCCCTCTAGCCTCTCAACTCAGTTTTTAATCATTTGCCCTGTGCTCTGCTCTGTTTTTTTTTTTCTTTTTGGCTGCCACTAAATAAAGGAGCTGTTTCACCACAGAAGGAAGAGAGCAGCAAGACCGCAACTAACCTGAGACCAAACACACCCTTTGGGAGGCTGCTTTCCAGGAGAACAGCATCCCATCTTCTCCTGCCTCCTGCTGGGTCCACACCCAGCAGAGAAAAGGCCCGTGGACAGGTTACAAACAGCACAATCATAATCAGGAGCCTCTACTTTGTGTCAGGATGTTTTCATACCACGAGCTCGGTCTGAGCTCTCTCCTGTACAAACCTCCTGGGGAAATTTTAATCTTCATGCTTGTTTTTGTTACATCTGTCTTTTGAGAGGGTCCCTGAGGAATATTTATTCTTTCTTCGGAATCTGCTGTCTCTTTCATAAACTTTTTCTCACTTCTATAAAAACATATCCAGATCAGAAGTCCTTCCAGTTTCCAATTTAATTTTATTCCTGGGCAGTTTATACCCAGTTGTTTCCATGCTGTGACTACGCCTTAACTTGAGTAACTCTTTTCCATCCCTGGTGCTCTCCCCAACAATGTGTAAGAGGTAAATTTAATTTTTTTTCAGGGCCCCTCACATTTCTTTTAGTTTCAAATGGGCTGCCTTCAGCTTATCACAAACCACTTCTAAAAAGTTTATGAGTTCCCCTTCAAAGACTTTGGATGCATCAGGATATCTGGTAGATACAACACACTGGACAAATGACACATACCACTAGACCCTCTTTATCAGTGGATGGTCCATTCTCAAGCTGAAAGCCATCTCTTTAAATGAGTAGAAGCCCTTTCTTTCTCTATGGGCAGGGCTTTTATCTTCCTGCCTTTTGTATCCACCACTATTTTTCCAGATCCAGTAAGAAAAGCCCACCTGAATCCACTACAGCATTCTTAACACCATCTCTACACAAGCAACATCCAGCATTTAAAATGACTGAATTTGATTTTCCAGCATTCACTGGTGCTGACATCCTGTTTCATAGTATGAATTGGCTGAAGGTCAGGGCTTGACTGACCTTTATCCAAGGTGTCCCTGCCCATGGCAGGGGCGTAGGAACTAGCTGACCTTTAAGGTCCCTTCCAGCCCAAATCATTCTGTGACTTCAGGTTTAATTATGCTTAGTTAATCCATTTTCTCAGTAGTACATAAAGCCTCTTCCTCTGTTCCTAATAAGTGGCGTGATTGCTTAATGAGCCTGTTCCTGCCAGTACCTGGATCAGCTTTAACACCTGTGCCTCTATGAGATCTAAAAAAGGGATCCTGGTTCCATTTCAGAAAATGTCTTACACTCTTGTTTTCCCCATTTAGAGGTACTGCCCTGTGCTGGCACTAGTCCAAGGACAATTTTGAGAACTTAACTTGTTTTTTCTGCAGCGCTTTGCCCCTCCACGCGCACATCTCTGAAAGCCATGTCTTACAGTCGTTCCTTGTTTTATAATACCCTGCTGTTTATCAGAAATGCTCAGTAGATGAGTGGGAATCCATACTTGCTCCACAAAAGCCCAGATTCCCTGAACCTCTGTGCAGCTCTCAACCATGCTGCAGTTTTCTCCACGATCTGACGTTTCAGCTTTGTGCCACCTCCTCTAGCATGTGCTGGAGGAGAAGCTTGTACTGGGCACTTCTGAAATTCTATTCCAGATTATTTTGTATGGTTAAAGGCTATTCCTGCAGCCAGAATTAATTTTTCTTTCTTAAATTGCAAAGTGAAAGGCTGTAAGAGAACTCTTTTTTGTCCTTTGTATGCCAGTTCAATTTTTCTTGTTTCATGGGGCTGAACAATGTTTCAAGTTAATTTCCCCTGCTCCTCTATTCTTTCAAGTAGGGCATTTCCCTTTCCTCCACTTCAAGTTTTGACTCTTCCCAGAACAGCTTAGGTTAGTGGCTGGTGCCAAGTATTTATCAAGGATTGTACAAACTCTAGATAATTCAGTTTGGTTTTTTTTCTTCCCCGCAGTCTGGCAGTAAATTCTACAGCAGCATCAGAGCTGGGCTGCTCAGCTCCACACTTACAAATTCATGCGTGTCCATCCTTCCCAGTCAGCCTTTTTTAGACTGGAATGTTGAGCTTAGCAGAAAGACCTTCAAGGAGCCTTCCCCTCCCAGGGTAATTTTGCATTATTTGAGGAAAAACCCAGACAAACTCCCTTATTCACACTTCTCTGAGTTATTGATGGGTACAGAAAAGTGCTACAAATATCTTGGTTTAGCTAAGTTTTCTAGCTCCTACATCAAGAAGGCTGACTTCACTGTCCTCTGTGACCCTTCTGACACCCTAGCCAAGCAATTTTTCAGCTCCTCAGAAGCACTTGCAGAATCAGGAATTAATTTGCTGCATCATCATCTTCTTCATCCTCCAGCACTATGTAACTGGAGGAATATAAGAAAAGACATCAGTCTCCATTTTTAGATTATATTTTTAGCCTTTTGCAGATTACATCAATCTATTTTTACACTAAATAACTAAAGAACTAACTTCACTCACCTTCTGCGGCTTAGTCCTGACAGCAGGAGTGCTGGTGGAAGAGATGGATGCAGTTTGGGCTGCGAAGTGAGTGCACATGGCAGCCTCTCATCCTCCCCCCCAGCTGCCAGAAATCCTTGAGCAGAAATGGAAGGCAGGGACACCTTCTAATACACCAGGTTGCTCCAAACCCCATCCAGCCTGACCTTGAACACTTTCAGGGAAGGGGCTGAAAAGGCTCCACAGCTTCTCTGGGCAACTTTTTCCTGTGGTTGACTGCCCTCACAGTCAAGAATTTCTCCCCCATATCCAATCCAGTCCTGCTCTCTGTCAGTTTGAAGCCATTCCCCCTTGCCCTGCCACTCCATGCCCTCGTCCCAAGTCCCTCTCCAGCTCTCCTGTGGGGTCCCTTTGGGTACTGAAGGGCCACAACAAGGCAAAGCAGATTTTGTAAAGGTAAAGAGGCTGGACTTCAGCCTCTCTTCATGCAGAGTTAAGGATTTTCTGTGTTAGAGCCATTTTTTTCCATGGAGCACCTTGCTTGAAAATCTTTCACGTCTTTTCCTCCTTTGAGGCACAATCCAAGCACTGCTTGCCTTGTTCACTTTGCTGTTTTCATTTTGGGAACATATGACCCTGTACAAGCATTGCAGGGTGTTGGGGTTCTCCCTGTTCCTGCTACATATGACCTATTACAATCCATCAAAAATATATCAAATCGGTGCAAAGGCAGATGGGCACTTTAGAATTAAGACCCCTTAAATCGTTTTCCTGGCTCCATTCTACAAAATCTGAGTCACCCTGGCTCAAGCTAGGAGGCATCAGTGTTCAAACCTGCAGAGGAATTCTCTGCCTTTGAAATACTCTGGAAAACTCTCAGCCTTATTTGGAAAAGTGAAATCTGCTGTGATAACCATGACCTCGATTTAGTGGGAGGGGAGAAGGGTCCTAAACCCCTTTGTTCTCCAGTTTAACTCCTGCCATGCCTCTGTGGCACCCTGTGGGGCTGCTGGCACCTCAGACATTCCATACCTGATTCCAGACACCCCACAACGTCCCAGGCCATTTCCCCAAGGGCTAAAACTCTCACCTATCAGTGATCATCAGTGATATCCACAGGGATGCACCGCCCTTCTCCACGCCTTCCCACAGGGACCAGGCCCACAGTGCTGAGCTCAGGCTGTGGGAGGGAGTCAGGGAACGCTGTGATTCCCACAGGGTATCACAGCCCAGCAGCCACAGTTCCTCCCTCCGTTTCTGGCATACAGGATGGGATGAGAGCCAGACTGTCAGGTCACATGCTGGGAAAAGGGATACTTTGGGTCTTCCAGCAGGGACAGGGCTGGAGAGGGGGAGTGGGCCTTCTCCTGGGACACCTTTGACTGTAAGGGATTTGTTGGTGACACAACTTCCTTGTCCCCAGAAGCACAGTGCCACCACCCTGCTCTTTGCTGGGAAGCCCAAACCCCAGTGGCTTCCAGCAAGGTTTTGGCACTAGTTCATGGGACAGGACAGACCCCGTGGCTGTGCTGTTGATGCCTTAGGTTTTAAATTTTATATTTTTTCAAATCCTGTTTTGCCTAGTGTGTACCTCTGAAGTTTCTTGTAGCTCATTAGCTGCTCTCTCAGATCAGATAGACACAACAAAACTCCTCTGAGCTTGCTATTCAAGGACACCCAGATTGTCCTAGGCCCAAAGGTGTAAGCTAGAGCCTCTGGAGAGGTGGAGAAATTGAAGAAAGCTAAAGTTTTAATTGGTGAATTTATGCTGATATGCAAACGAACCAAACCTATAACAGTGTGAAGAACTTGTGACCTGCCATCCATCTTGGGGTCCATTTTGGAGGTGGCCTCTGGCTCCCCAGGGTGTACCTTTGAAGGCCTTTTAAATAAATACCTACCTTTATTCCCTTACTCTTGTCTAGTCTCTGTTTTTAGGTGGCTGGAGAAGGCATCCGTGTGACAGCAGGAACATCACCTGGGCAGGCAGGGCTGGGAGATAGGAGCTGGCTGTGCCCGCAAGAGCCATCAGTGTGTGAGCAATGGTTCTACCTCCAGAAGATGAGCAAGGTGCCACTCACATTCACAAAGTCACCACTAACACAGGACCTGGCAGCTCCTCAGAGATGAGAAGAAGTTTGGAAATCAAAGATATTTTTATTTCCTGAGCATTTCCATCCTACCCACTGGGGGTCTTTGATTGCATTCTGCAAGAATAAGGCAACCAGAAGTGGTGGAGAAGTGATGGAAAAAAACCACCCTCCTCAATTTGACACAATTTTTTACCATTTTCTAGAGAATGGTTACAACCTCCTTAAAATATGAGGTCTCTTCATTATAGAAATACTTTTTATTCCTTTAAAAGCCAACGGAATGTGGACAATGAACAATCTCACATTTAGAAGCCAACTTTTCATCAGGGTTTATCCTTTTGATTTGGAAACTGGCTCATTTAAGCTGGAAAAATTCTGTGAAATGTTGCAATAAAAGAGGCTCTATTTTTGCTTTAGCAAAAATATGCACACGCAGAAACCCAGGCGATACAAAAGCGAGCAAACAAAGGAGTGCCCAGCCCATAAGCTGCAAACTTCTTATTTCAAGCACAAAGGCCACATAGATCCTTGCCATCTCTAATAATAATAATAATAATGCATCCTGCCACCCAACAGCACAACATTCCCACCAGGCAGGGTATTTTTCTCTGTGAAATATAACTTAGTGGATGTGGCTTCAGCTGCCTAAATGTCATCTCAGTCTGTTGCAATCTGCTGTAAACTCTCAAGATACGAGTTATATGTCACAAACTCACAACAGTTTCTGGATTTGCTTTAGGACTTGAATGTTCCTGGGCAAAAACTATTCAATAAGGAAGAAATTCTATCTTCTGGTTTTTAATGATTCCCTGAAAGTTGCTTCTCACTGATTTTTTTCCCCCTTTTTTTGCCTACTTCTCTACATGTCATTTTACTTTGTAAATCAGATCCATCCCAGTTCCATCAATCAGATATGGGAGTATCTTCATAGAATCACAGGATGCCCTGAGTTGGAAGGGATCCACAAGGATCATCAAAGCCTAATGCCTGAATTTTGCTTTTCTATATTGCAAAGTAGTGCAGTAATTGTACACACTGTTTGAGGGGGGTGGGAAACGACAATCTGAATCCAGGATAAACTTCTGGCCAAAGCAGCTCAGATTTTCCATCTCATCGGCAACTGAGATATGAAGAGCACAGGTCAGGGCTGGGCAGCAGCCGCCAACAGCAGAAGCCCTATTTCTGGCAATCTTCTCCCCAAAGTTTGTGTGTGACTCAACTTACGGGCTTTTAGACCAAATATGGTAAAACCAGGTATGAGAAGGATGCATTTAGACTGAATCAAAGTTTGAGGGAAGGGTAGGCTTTTTATATCCCACATATACTTGCTGGCAGATATTTATAGAGCATGACTGTACAAACTCTGATCCACAGTCAAGGAGTGGGATGAGTTACATGAATTCAATGCCGCGAGCTCAACATAATTTCCTTTCAACACCATGGCCAAATTGTCTTGATTTTCACACCTGTAAAATGGGGATAACACTTGTCCCTTTTACAGGGGATAATGTTATAAACATTAGTTTAATTATTTGCAGAGGCACTGACTTTATTCTGTGAAATAACTTTACCTGTACTAGCTGGGCTACACAGGAGGAGCTGAAATCAAACCCAGGAAAGTGAGGGAAAAAGGAAGCATAATTTCCTGTTGGTATGATGTACTCTGACTAAGAATATAAACCCAAGGGACCTTGGGAGGAAAGGTTTTTGCAGCCTGCTTCTCCCCCTTTCACCATTATGCCAATGCAATGCCATGGTCCTCAGCCAACACATTCCTCCTTTACCCAGGGAGCAGGGAGAACACAGTCCTTCCACCTAAAATCAATTTTCCTTAGATTCCAGAGCAGCTATGGTGCTGTGTGCCAGCCACTCTCTCCCATCCCATGTGCCCATGCTGTGCCCAGTTGTCCCCTCTGGTTGCAGAATAAATTAGAGGAGCCACTGCAGTACAGCTGAGAAAGCAATGGAAAATCCAGCCAGCCAGGAAGCTTTTTCTTCTTGATTTCTGTGAAGTCCTCCACACTTGGCAAGCTTTGTAAAGTCAGTAGTGGGAACTGAAAAGGAAAAACCATCACGTACCATTTTTCTGTGGCTTGCAAAAGTGAAATAAATCAAGAGATAAAACAGCAAGACATCTGTGATACAAGATTTGTTTTGTGAATGTTTAAAACATTTAATATCTCTTCTTCTGGCTCCCAGTCCTGGTTGCTAGGGCAATATTATTTTACCTATTTTGTAAGGTATAATCACTTACATCTCAAGAATTTTCTGGCTGCTTTCCGTATTCCCCTTTGCACGACTTGGATAAATCTCCATAACTCTTCCAGTCTGTCCCGTTTTCTGCCTTCTGGTTTATCATCTGAAAATCTTCCACGTGACACCAGTGAAGTCCCCATTGTCAACAGTGGGGCCAGCTGTGCTACCTTATTATTTCCATGCCTTTGCTGCCTCTCAGAGCTAGGCCAGGTGTTTCTGAGCCACAGTCACTGCTCAGGCAGGGGCAGGCACGAGCTGAACTTCCCATCGCCTCCAAAGTCCTGTCCCTCTGCCCACTGGGCCATAGGACATCCCCTTTTCCATCTCTTCACATGGAATGATGACAAGAAGCATGGCTTAGGTCAGTGTGGGAGTCCTGAGGAGCCCCCACAAGCCCAGTGTGAAGCTGGGACTCCACCACCAGCCCCCAGCCCTGGTGGGTTGGACAGGGTGAAAGAGGGGTCAGCAAACAGCCCGGCAGGGATTTGCAGATTGATGGAAGACCTGAAAATAGACCTTGCAGCATCTCTTTATTCAGTGCCACATGGCCTCCTGTCTGTCTCCAAACCCTGGTTATCCCAGGGGTTGTGCAGGGACCTCTGCCCCAGCAGGTCTCCTTTGTGCCTGTTCTAAGAGCTTGGCTACAGCTGCTTAATTCTCATTAAATAGTCAAGTTTCTTTTAATCTTCTTCCAAAACAAGGAGCTCAAGTCTTACAACAACATCTCCTAGGCACTTTCTGCTCTCCTTTGGGGACATATTTCTTTCTAGTGAAAGGAAAATTTCCCAATAACTTTCTTCTGCTGCCAGGCACCAAAGACAAGGCAGCATCGTGCCACTCCCTCATCATTTCCTGAGAGACTTGCACATCACTTTATTCGGGACTGTGCCCTCTGCTTTTAGTTTCCTATTCTCATTCCAGCCTGTCTGCTTGAATGCATTCAAAGGTGTAAGAAAAAAACCCTCTTGGGACAGTCTGTTCCACGCTGCACCCACGGCTGTAAAACCTCGGTGGCCGCACTACTGGTTCTTATCAGCCATCACACCTTCAAGCACAGAAGGTGTGTCTAATATTAGCCAGGAAACGTCGTGGAGAAGACCTGGACTTTTTCAGCTAATCGGTATTAATAACTTCCTATGTTTGTAGACAGCCCATAGGAAATGCAGCCTGACTCATCTACCCTGTAATTAGATGAACTCCCCGAAAAAGTGCAGGTGGCTGCACCACAAAGGCACATTAGCCAAGGTGCAGAATGTGCTCCTGACCAAAGGGCAGATAACAGCAGCTATAATTTCCTCCACTGATAGAATATAAAAAAAGCAGTATTTCTGACAGATTTGGCATATGGCTGAGGTTGGAAAGTCAAGCAGATATTTTCTTTCTCTCTCTTATCTCACTCGGGGGAAATCTGGAATATGCACAAAGCCTTGATTTATTTTTTACACTCTGGCATATTACTGGAAAATAATTACAAAGCAAAATTTCATGAAAAACAGAAGATATTCAGGCCTACTTGCTGTATAAGTTATACCTAGACTGTGATTCTTACCAAAGATATTTGTTTCCTGTGTTCTTTTCTGCTGCCAAGTTCAGCCATATATCACTTTTATGTATCTGAAGGCCATGGTGTAATGCAATATGAAGCTATGAATGGGATAAAGTTACATATTCTCCATTGATTTTCCATTGTATCCATTATCTTTAATGCTGGAATGCAGGTTAGTGCGAGTGCCGGAAGCCTCCGCACCTCCACACTGGCTGCTGCCCTATGAAAACCATCCCTGGGGGGCAGATAAAATCAGCTGCAAGCTGCAGAGAGGAGACAGGAGTTCCCCAAAGCATCCAGCTTAATGGGGGAAGCAGTAGGAAAGAGAGAGGGAGAAGGTAAACTCAGGGACGGGAACATGAGAGTGGCTGGGAGAACACCAGAGAAGGGCTGGAAGGGAAGGCAGGGGAAGAAGAAGAGGGAGAGGAAGGGAGCAGGACAGACCTACTGCAAGGCTTTTTATCAGTGGAAAATGGCTTTTTTGCATGCTTAACAAAGGAGGAAGAGAAAGAGATTTGTGGTTCGTGATGCTGCTGCAAAGCCCCCCAGGCACCACCAGCATGGCTGCCCAGGAGAGCAGCAGAGCAGCAGCCAAGGGTGCTCAAGTGCCATTGCTCCCCAGTCCCAGATCTTGTGGAAAGTGAGCTGAGGGTTCAGCTGCTCACCCTGTGAGTCAGGATGGGCAGGAAGGGTGTTCCCAGGCAGCACTGGAGCTTGCCACCACGGCAGATCAAGCAAAGGCTGATGAGCAGGACAGGAGGATGCAGCTGGGTGGGGAAAGCAGGATGCTCAGGAGGCTTGTCACCCAGCTGGGCCCAATTGCGCTGGGACTAGATGTTAACACTAACTCTCTAACAAGCTTCTCAAATCACATTTTTAAGGCCATGTGTTAACAGAAAACAACTGTTCAAATTTAGCAAGTTCCAGCAGCACTTTCACCCTTGTTCCGTCTGGGCCGCAGGAGTACGAAACGCCACCGCCACTTCATTTTTCATCCCTCTCACAAAGGGGTAGAGCTGTTAGTCATGCGAGTGGTTGCCTTGGACAATCCCACGCAAGCAATGCCAGCAGGATTTCTCCATGTGTGACTAACTGCTCCTCCTGGGAGGCCAGAGCTTCCCATGGGGAAGGTAAAGGACCCCCCATTTTCTGTAATCTTAACTCTGCAGTCACCACTGCTGCTGCTGTAAAGTGTTTTTAAGATGAAAATCCTTCTGCAGGACAGGTGACCTGCTCGTCTCCATCTGGCCTTTACTGTTATGGCTACTCTTGTTGACATCTGTGACTAATTTGTGATAGATGAAACCGAGCTGTGACCAATACAAAAAATCTTTATTAAAGCCCTGCCAGGTTAATCAGCAGGCATTCCTCAGGAATGCTGCTCAGGAAGAGCCAGCCCGGAGTAATTCCATGGGACAACATTTCTGGAAGGAGCATCGCATCCAGTTTACCTTGAAGCACATCTGCCATGGACACCTTGTGTCACCTATAACCCTGGGGACAGAGCTGAGGGATGTTTGTACAACTTTTCCTTCAGATATTCGTCCTCGTAGAGAAGAGGCTCAAGCTGACATGGAGCAAAACCTTTCCAGGTGGTTCAAAAAAAATCTAGTACCTTGTTTAGAGCGAGCTGAGCTTGTGTGTGTGTACGTGCATGTGCTGCACAGCAGGACCCCTTTTCTCATTTAAACAGCCAATTAAAGCCTACTTTGGCACTTAGCACATGACATCAACTTGCAGTACTTAACCTGCCTAGCACAGTGTGAATTTAATTTGATAAAGGGGCAACTAATAAAGATCTTGGAAGGCTGGTTAAAGTTCATTAAGCCCTTCCTTTCAAGGTACACTTCCCTCCAGTGCAAAAGCTCGCATCTATTTTTTTCCCTTTAAAGCTGTGTTATATCCTGCCACCAGAAAAAGGTGCCTGTGTCACATCCCAACAGGGTATATTTAAAGTCTCACTGTCAAACTCATGGCAGGCCTTAGTTCTTTGCCCGGGAATGTGCAGAAAGAAAAATAAAAGCCCTTTTCCCTGAGTGTGGGGCGAGGAGTGCAGTGTGTGTTGGTGCAGGCAGGCTCCTGAGAGGAGAACAGCTTCTGTCACACTGAGCTGCATTCATCCTCCTTCTCCTGAGCCATCCGTGGTTCCAGATGGATTTCATAAACAGATGAGGAGTCTCCTCTGAGTTCACTGGTTTAATGAAGCCCGTATGGCTGACTCATGTAATAAGTATTTAATCATGTTGATGAAAATAGTTTTAAAAACTTCCACCACACACAGCACCGTTCCCCGCGCAGCCGTGGGGCTGATAACAGCACAGCCAAGGCACCTCTGTTTCCCACAGCCTCTCCAGGTGCCTGCCTTGGCTTTCACCAAGGACTTAAAAATGTGTGCATACATTGTGCATTGCCACCCTGTGACAAAGGCCTGTTCATCTTTGAAAATACTCCTCAAATCACCCACTGAAGTGCCACAAAAGGAGGTTTCTTTAAGCCCCACTTTCCCTGTGCAGCTGTTTCAGAGGTCACTCAAGGGTTAACACTTTGGTGTTTATATCTTCTTCTTAGTTTCTGTTTGTGCTCACAAATGCCCATGCATTAAAAATTTGCTGAGCTTAAGTGGTCTCCATTTGTAAACAGAAATGCCACAAAACCTTGCAAATATTGAGTCATCTTGGGTGGAAATTGTTCTTCTTGTCAGAAGAAGTCATTATCAATGCCAAGAAGGACATGGGCCTTCATCATTCCCAGGCATCAACCTAAATGAGCAAACGTAAGACCATCATGTGGCAACTGGTAGTCCACACAAATTCAGTATATTTTAAGCTAGCTCAGAAAGGTCAGGGCTCCTCCTCCTCCATTCAAGGTTGGGTTCATGTTCATGTTTGTCCTTTTACAACTGGCTCATCAGTGTTCAGCAGCGACGTTCTTCTGAGAGCTCTAGGAAAAGGAAGATGAGTCCCATACTGTCTTGCACAGGATCCCAGCCACAGACAGAGGAACCCTTTGTTTTATCTACATGAAATTCTATGGATCAGCCCAAATTTGTTGAATTAGATTTAATTTTAAGTGTTGTGGGCAAGGCCACATGAGGAGCTTTGACATGTAAGATAATATTTTCCGAATTGTAGAAATGTTGAAATCTGAAGGTGTGCTTGCAGTATGCTACCAGTTCCAAGGCTGCTTACATCCTGACAGGGAAAATGATTTTCTGCCATGAGACCAGACAAAACTTCCACTTTGTGTCATTAACAGTTAGTTTCCCTTTGTAAGCAAATTATTTTCCAAATCCCTGAAATGTAGCACAGTGTTCATGGCTTCAGAAACTGGGTTTATTGTAATATCCCTCACTTCATTTTACAGTAGCCATGTTTTTTCACTTCTAAACATAAAGATGTATTGAAAAGTTGCCAGTGTAGGCTGAACAGAAAGTTGACTGTGATCCTGTCCCATCCACTTAGAGAGTGTTCCCAGGCATTACCCTGTGCTTTCTGATTGACGGAGGTGCCCTTCATGCATAGTAGCTGCTGCTATAGATAGTTGTGTTTCAGTGGTTGGTGTTTAAACTTTCGGTATTGAGAAGTCTTAGAGACTGGAAGGTCTTGAAGGCTCGGAAATCTTCTAGTTGACTTTGACTCATATTGCTCTGGCACCAAGGTTTACCCAGCTCCAAGTAATGGGAGTGTTCTGGTCTTTAGAGGCTTGATAGAGCAGAGTTCGCTTTACACAAGTCCTTCATCCTCCCGTTCATGAGCTTAGGAATTTTGGCGCAGCAGCACCAGAGTCTGAAAGTACAGGATTCTGTATCTCAGAGCACCTAATGAAGATGTCATCATGACCCTTCAGAAGAGCGCCTTCAACGGAAAAGCACTGGAACAGTGGAGAAGTCTCAATTTCCTTAGTTATGACTTCAAACTCCAGAGCTAAAGGACACTGAAGAGAGAGTTTAATGCCTATAAATCTTGCAGTGTGAACTGATTCATGACTCAGACAAAGAGTCCAAGCCCCTAAGAGTCAGGAGAACAACCCTTTAAAATACAGTTTGCTACTATTGCTTGGAATCTTTAACCCGCTGGCTTCACACTCAGGAGGTTTAAGCTGCAAATGGCAGGAGAGGATTTATGTGTTCCTCTGAACAAAATACATCAGGGTAGGAAAACTTGACCCGACAGTTTTGAGACGTGCCTGCCATAAATAACCAATTGATTGGCTGGGCTGCAAAGCCATTAGCAGGCGTGGGGAGCCTGCTGAGACTCAGACACCGCATAGAATGCTGGAGGTGCCAGGAAAATGGACAGGGCCATCGGCTACATGGTTGCCTCCCAGCAGAACCGCTCAGGAGGGCTCATGTAAAATGGAGCAGCTTTTATCTCCCTCATTCCACAACATCTTGGAAGGGGGATCCAGTCTGTGCGTGGGATCCCGTCTGCTGTGGGCCAAGGGGGAAGAGAAGAGAGATAAAATGACCACCTTGTGCTTGAGCAGTAAATCATCTGGAGGAGCAGAAGTATTTCAAACAAAGCTGGAGATCATGCCTTGACAGGTTGCAGATGAGTCTTTTCTGCTGTAAATTACCACAGCTGCCAAGTGGCACTGGTAGGTCTGAGCTAGCAGGGCTTTCCACCCCCAGAAAAGTGGCGGCAGTTACAGCAGAAGGGAATTTGATGACTCAGATCACAGATGTCAGGACAGAGAGACAGAGTTTGCCTCACCCTCTGGGAACGGGTCATTTTTACCTTTTCCCTCCTGAAAATGCATTTGGTGCTCCCATCTTCACTCCCACTGCCGCAGCCACATTTTTCTGGACTTGGATTGATCTTTTTGCACTGTCCCACCCTGATGGCAAGGGAAAAGGTAAGAGCAGTGGAGGTCCCATGGAGCAATGCCTGCCAAATCTTTCAGTCTGAGAAGAGCAGGCGGTAGGCAGCAGAGTAGGCATGATGCTGGTCTACTCCAGACACTCATTTACACTTATTTGAGACACGTGCACGTTGCAAATGAATCTGGGTATAAACGGCTACATAAACAGCAGGGTAATGATGAACCAGAGCCAGCTCCTCAGGGAGGCTGCGGCTTCGGGCATTATCCTCAAACAAGCAAACATGGGAACATGTTCCTGTATCAACCATGAGATAAGAAGCGATGACTGGCAGGTGAAAGGCAGGAAGGAAGAATGTGGGGATGTGAAATTCCATTCAGCCTGATCCTGCTCAGAGTCCCAAGTGCTTTCCCTGCTCAAGGAGAGGAGTGGGCCAGCTCTCAAGGACCAGTTCCTGTGCTAGGTATCTTCTCTGTCCTGGCACTGCCACCACTCAAATCTATTGGCTCTTTCAGAACCAAAGATTCCTCCTCTATGTAGGACTCAGTTTCCATGGACAGGTTTTCCTTTTTTGTGTTAGATTCAACAGTTGGGTATTTTTTCTCTCCAAGGAGCAGAGCCCCACAAGGGAAGAACTGGTTCCAAATAATTGCATTTACTCAGTATGCAAATGTGCACTGGCCAAGTATTGACATGCTGCTGCACAGGTGGTTTCCTGGTGGCTCCTAAAACATCAGAAATGGTGAAAACTAGGAACAGATTCAGCTGCTTACAGGAATCTGGCCCATTCCTATGAACTACAAACCTGTACAAGTGTGACTGAGCCTTGAGTCTCACTAGCCAAACTCAAGTTTTATTTTAACACCCTGCTAACCCAGTAATTACTGCCCCCATTTAAAGGCACAAAAGGTTATTGATCCCCATCCCTGGAAGTGTTCAAGGCCAGGCTGGATCACGCTCTCAGCAACCTGGTCTAGTGCAAGGTGTCCCTGGATTTTGTATCTGTGAAACACAGAGGAAAGTGCTGCTGAATACTTTGAATTTATTCTTCCTTTTTTCCCCCTGCTGTTTCTTTTTTTGAATTGAAATCAGCCTCAGTCAAGGGATTGACAGCAATAAACTGTTGGGATCTTGCTTCTGTTTTGCAGGTAGTAGCTCCTTAGAATTCATTGATTTATATAAATTAGGGAGATAAGAATTATCATCTTAATAAGAACAGGAACTCAGCACCTCATCTCTGACAGGAGACAGTAAGAAATGCTTTGGAAACAAGTATCAGAAAGGGAAAAGCAGTTCTCCCACTCACCCAGCCCACATTAGTTTAGGGTCTTTTGAAGACAGGTGCTGTATCCAAATGGCTTCTGAAGTGAACAGGCACTGTTTGTGCTGTTTTCCATGAGTCTGTGTAATCCTGTCCTTGGAAAGCTTTAGCCACCACAACACCTCTAGTGAGAGGTGTTGTGAGGTGTTCTCTTAGATAAGAAAGCAGTGAGGCAGGTACCGATCTCTTCTCTCTGGTCACCAGTGTCAGGACCCAAGGGAAGGTCTGGAGCTGTGTCAGGGGAGGTTCAGGTTGGATAATAGGAAAAGGTTCTTCACCCAGAGGGTGGCTGGGCATTGGACAGGCTCCCCAGGGCAGTGGTCACAGCACCAGCCTGACAGAGCTCAGGAAGTGTTTGGACAAGGCTCTGGGGCACATGGTGTGACTCTCGCGGTGTCCTGTGCAGGGCCAGGAGTTGCACTCCATGATCCTTGTGAGCCCCTTCCAACCCAGGATGTATCTATGATTCCATGATCGTTCCTTTTGCTGCCTTTAACTTTGCTGTCAGGCAGGTGCTTTAGGCACCATCTAGTCCTGGTTTTATGGGATAAAGTGGATGACAGCTCCCTGTTCACTTCTTAACTATTGGGGGCTCAATCCACATCCCCTCCTTGCTCACTTCTCTCCAACTGTCCTACTTTCTTTGAACTGCCCATTTTTTGGAAGCCTAACACTACATTTTGGACGAATGTCTTGCTACAGGAGAGAAAGTACTTGCTTTTGGAAGTGTCATTTTAGTGCACGCGGTACAAATGTTTATAAATACATACCTGCACACAGACAGGGCACTTGTCAAAACACATTCAAAGGATACCTAGGTTCTTTCATGTATTACATACTCAGAGTGAAAATAACCAGCTATATTTAACCCAGATCCAAGCCCAGACTAAATTATTTCAAAGGTCAGTTAAAGAACAGAAAATCTCACTAGCTAAGAGATAAAAAAGCTCCCATTCATCTGCAGTTCCAAGAGCTTTCACAGAACCAAAGCACAGGATGAGAAACTGTAATTAAGTATCATTTCATATAAAAATCATTGACAACTCCAAGTTTCTATACCTGCCAAGACCTGAATTCAGATGACTGCATTTGGCCTACAGCAGTTGATGGAAACTCCATCACTCACCACACTGATGTAGTTGTTTGGAAACAACTCTGCTCTTGGCAGAGGAAACATATTTCAGCTTCTGTTGAATGACTGCACATATGAGGAGCAGGAGATGAGACAGACCAATAGCCAGTGCTCAGATTCAGATTATGTTTTGGCTGGGGCTTAAAGTTCAGGTCTGAGGCCAAGTGGAGGCTCAGATTTAGCCTGCAATGTAATCCTGAAATCACATGGGCTCTTCTCCTCAGGTATTGGCCTCGGTGGCAGAGACCTGGGGGTGTTTTCTCCCTCGCGATGGTGAGTCTGTCAGTTTGGCAGGCACCGCTGTGCTTGCTGCATTCCTGTTCTTTGGCCCCGCGTGAGTCAGTTCTGGAAAACTCTTATTCAACCACAATTGGAAAAGAAAGAGAGAAAAAAAAAAACCAAGCCAAAACCCACAGATCAAATCTGTAGGACGAGTTTGAACCACAGAGCCCAGTTTTTCACCCTGACAGTCAGCATGATCTCAGCGCAGACATAACCACAAACAGCCGAAGGAAGCACTCGGGGAGCTGCGCCCCTGCTCCCATCACCCAGCCCGAGCCAGCAGGCGATAACAGTCCGACCAAGAGAGCAATGAACACAGTGAGCCAAATCCCTGAAGAAACTCTGGGATTTCTTCTCTCTGTTTCCAGAACTTAAGTCAACACCTTCCTTCAACCTCAGAACACCTCCTTGGGTAAATATAATCACCTTCCAGGTTTGGGCCTTACTCAGAACAAGATCACTCCGCATAGGAATCATATTTAGCACAGGTCACGGTTTAAAACACCATCAGAAATATCTGCGAGGGCATTCATGTTTCAGCTTTGCCATCAGCCCTAAGGTGAGAACACCCCAGTGAGGATTTGTGATGCGCACCAGAACATTCGTGCAATAATGAATGATGGCCCAGCTCCATTTCTTGTGCAGTCTGCAACTTCCCAACGTGTCTGACACACTGGGAACCCACGCGCAACAGTGATGGAAAACTTGGAAAGCAAATGGAAGTGAAGAAAAGCCCTTGGTGTAATTTTACAGTGTGTGAAAGACTTAAAGCAAGAAACACAACCAGATGCCACAAGGAAACTACTTTCAATTAGTTCTGCTTTGTGTTATACCTACTGATGAAAAATAAAAACAAATTCATTCTGTCAACAGCTCTATCTATAGCATAATCCTTAAATGAACTCATCCGTCAAACTGGTCTCCTCTGGCAAAACATATTACAATCCCTGTTTCTCAGCTGTGGGAATCAATCATCTGTTTCCCAAACCCATTGGTCAACATCTTAAGAACCCAATATATTTTTATTGCGCTGAACAAGCCAGTCACAGGGCACCAACCTCACCACACCACCCATGTACAAAGGCCTCATGTATTAGCAAATTCAGCGATTCCAGGCGAGCTATTCCCCTGTCAAGGTTACATGGCAAATGTGCCTGACCTGGAATAAAAGCAAATCTCACTCTTTTTGCCCCAGCAGGATCCTTGGGATGTGCTGCTGCTCACAGCTGGACAAGGCAAGAGCACTGAAGAGCAAACCAGATTTTTTCTGGGTGGACAGTTCAGAGAGTGATGTTTGAACATGGAGATACAGAGGTAGGGACGCGCATTTTTAAGCTGAAGTTAATGGTTCCATTGAAGTAGCAGCAGAACCACTCCATCAAAGCACTGGCAGCATTCAGTAGCATTTGCAGTGTTTCTCAGTGGTGAATGTTCCCCATCCTCCATGGAGGAGGACTTTGAAGAGGGGGTCTTCAGCCCAAGAGCACACCCTCCTGCCAGCAAAGCGACTCTGAGAGGGAGAGTGACTCTCATTCCTGTGTTAGCATTGGGAATAGAAAGGCCATACTCCATCCTGGATGTATAAATGGAGGTAGGTGTGTGGGTTTCAAGGGTTTCAGTGCCCAACCTCCCATGCCAGGCCAAGTGGCAGAATTAGCCAAGCTGAGATGATAGGGGAGAGCAACTTTTCATGGGCAGACAGTGATGGGACAAGAGGGGATGGCTTTGAAACAAAAGAGGTGAGACTTAGAATAGATATTGGGAAGAAATTCATGACTGTGAGAGTGGTGAGATACTGACACAGGTTGCCTGGAGAAGCTGTAGATGCCCCATCCCTTGGTTGGACGGAGCTTGGAGCAACCTGGTCTAGTGGAAGGTGTCCTTGCCCGTGGCAGAGGGTTAGATTGAGATGAGCTTTAATGTCCCTTCCAGTCAATTCTGTGATATGAGCTGTGCTCTGCATGAGCCACATCAGGATGGAATGGGCAGAGAACAACTTTAGTCATGCTTAGCAAAGACTGAAATGTGCCTCAAAGTAATTCTTGAAATCCCATTTCCCAGCATGACTCACTCGTGCTGGGAGCAGACACTTATGCAATTGGTGCTCTAGGCCTCACAATACTGGCTGACAGAAAAAAATTTACTACAAGTGCAATGTAAACCAAGGTGCTTCTTGCAGAGGCATTGGCGTAGGCAGGCAAACTGCAGCAGTGCTTTTACCTGAGGCAACCTTATGGAAGCTCATTATGTAGTTGTATTTTAATTAATGAAGTGGCAATTTCTGTGAAATTCACTGGGAATCCCTGAAAATAATAATTATTTATGACACAGACACCAGAGCAGACAACTAAGGAATTTTGAGCAAAGCAGACATACCAAGGACAGCCTGGTCCTACTGTTCCAGCAACAGTACCAGCTACTCTTGGCATTGCAGGAGTAGCAATATCTGACTGATAAGGCACTGGTTCAAGATAAACTTCCATAATTTCCCATAGATTTCAGTTCCCTGGGATATTTGAGAAATTTTTGCTTCTGGCTTTGAAATGTTTTGGTGCAAGTTTTCACAAGAAGCCAAACCTTTCAGAAAGGTAACATTTTCTGGGTAACATTTCCCTGAATCCTGGGATGCAAGCAGAATGGCAGGGGACTGTCCCCACCACCAAGCAGATCTTGCAGAGGTCTGTTATTGCTCAGCTTGGATCAACAGGAGAAGTGAACTCTGAAAACACCACAGGAGGCTGATCAAGTTATAAGGTTTTAAGGAGAAGAAAAAAAAAGAGAGAAAGAACATTCTACCCATGTTTTTAACAATATTGGGGTTTATGAAAAGACTGGGCTACCAGCTGGTTGGAGAAAAGCAAGGTGTGTCCACAGTGTGGCAACCTACCTTTTCCTGGATGGAGACTGACCATGGCCAAACTCAAGGGAACTGTGTGCCCACTCCAGCAGGTGCTACACCTCCATGGCAAGGGAACATTGACGTGGCCCATTGGTGCACACAGATATCAGTAAATTTCACTGCAGAAAGCAGCAAAGGCAACAGGACTCACAGCTTGGTGTGGATTTTGATCGCTCAGAAATATCTGCCCAGGGCTGCCAGACCCACCAGTCCTGGTGCTGGGCCTGGCAGCCTGAGGAGGAGGAGGAGGAAGGGAGGAATTTGAGCTGAAACCGAAGCCAGACATCCCCAAAGAACAAAGCTGTGGCTCCGGACGCGTGTACACCAGGGGGATCTTTGGGCAGACAGGTGCCTGGCACACAGGGACAGACGGGGAATTCTGTCAGCCAAACGTCTCCTGTACCCATTCCCTCGGGAGGAAAGAAGAGTTGCCAGCAGAGCTGGCCAAAAAACAAAGCGAACAAGGCATGGATCACGGGAGAGTCAAATAACCCCCATGCAGCAAACAAGGTCAAGTTCGAGGAACGAAACCTCACAGCTGGCAGGCGGTGGCTGCTGAGGACACATGTGCTGCAAACCAGCCTCTGGGGAGTCATCTGGTGTTCATCTTCCCTAAACCCAAAACCAACCCTCCGAAATCCCCTGGTATCACCATGGGGAAGCAGCCTTGGTATCTTTCCTCTGTCAGAGGACACACACACACACAGAGCTCCCTGCAAGCACCAGGCAGGGGTGCTGAGCGCTGCCCAGGAATGCGTTCCCTTCTCTAGGCCTGCTGTGATTCCCTTCCCTGCAGAGTGGGCTGAGGCCACCTGCCTCTCATGCCCTCACTGCCTCATCATTCACATCTCATATGAAAAGGGAGCTGAAAGACCTTACCAAATCCAAGCATCCAACCCCCTGAGCCAGCTCCAAGCTCTGCTCCTGAGCCAGCGTTGAGCACCATGAAGTTTTTCACAACAATATACTGAGTACGCCTTGGCTGTGCTCTTGTATGTCCCAGATCCACTCTACAATCACAGGAAGTAAAAGGATTTTTTGTTTTAAAAGTTAAATTCTGGCTGCTGGCACAACCTTAAAGCAGACAGTCTCTATATGATGATCAGGCATTGCTAATTCTTTTAATTCCTGCTGAAGTGGTGAAAACTGGCAATGTGGCACAGTTCTGCTTCTTACTCTGGGACTCTAGAGTAAGAACTGACAAGCGATCATAAAAGAAAATCAACCAAAAAACACATCAGTATTATGCAGACACTTGAATTCTGAAGAAGATAATCTGTTCTATCCAAGAAAAGGTGAAAAATATTCTGAATGTTTTCAGAGAGAAAAAATTATTATTGAGACAAGGCAGACACAAGAACTAACATCAAATTCAGTCCCTGTTGGTCACTTCCCAAAATCTCCAGGGGAAGGGAGCAGATGTCCAGGGCAGATGAGGGCCTGGCTGCAGGGATGGGCTGCTCTGGGCTTTTCCCACCATGGGCCAGGGCAATGTTTTCCTGTCTCAAAACCTTTGTTTTGGTGAGGTTGTCCAGCATAACCAGAGAAGCACAATCCAAGGGAAACCGTGCAATCCTCGAGAACAGCTTGGATAAAGAAGAGGGCAGATGCTGAGTGTGTGACTATGGTGCCAGCCAGGAGCAGAGAGCTCTATGGGTGCCTGATGAGCCCAACCCAAGCCAAGGGGTGGCTTTGGTGTGACCTGGGGTCACTTGCTGGGCATCCCTGGGCATGAACTGTCCTCCCAGCCCCACGTGTTCTCTCCTGCTCTGTTTTAAATGGTGGAGGGGCTGGGGGCTCTCCCCAGCAAGAGATGGCACTGCAGAGCCCTTGCCCTCACCGTTGGGACATTTGTGCTCCTGATCCCTGCATCCTGCTGTCCTTGAGGAACTGCCCTGAACACTTGTGCCCTTCACATCCTCGGGATGGTGATCGCCCCAGACCCAGCACCGAGACAAGCTATAAATATTCCTCCCAACCTTCCCCCATCACTCAAACCCTTGGCACCCCAGCAGTGGCCACAGCCTCTGTGGAGCAGCCCACAGCCCCAGGCTGGCGTGGGGGCACCAGCTGCTTCCCCCTCCCAGCGGGATGCCCGTGGATGCTCGAAGCCCCAGGGGTGACGGGGCATCCCACAGGCTCTCCCAGAGGCACCGGCAGATTAGCAGCTCTATTTTTCAAGCTGATCCTCTCCCACCCCCTCCAACTTCATTCAACTTACAAGAATTTAAGAGAACTTGGCAGGACAGGCAGGGTCTAAATATAAACCCCGGTGGCCATTTCGTCAAACAAACCCCGATGAGCAAATGGCCTCTGTACCTGGAATGCGGGTTCATGGAAGTGACAGGTCAGCAAAGCAGCTGCCTCTTTCCTCCCAGCACAATGGGGATAGCAGAGATGCCATCAGCACGAGTTTTTTCCTACCCTGCTGTGCACTAAAAAAAAAATTATTCTTGGAACATTATGGAGTAGGGGAGTAAAAATAGATATGCAGTTTCAGCATATGGCTCTCTTCACTCCTTGTGATTCCACCTTGTTTTGCAGAGAATAGAAGGAAAAACAGTTGTGCCACCATGTTAAACTGTGCTTGCTCAGCAGCTCCTGACAATGACACTTGCTGCTTTCCAGGCTCATTTTAGAAATCCTTCCAGCAACCTGGGTGTCTCTGTGGTGTCAATTAAACAAAAAAAGATAAGTCTTTAATCAGACCAGCCTGGGTGGGAAAGGTCAAAAGCTTGCTGCAATGGCAAGTGAGTGAAGCTCAGGTGAAACTCAGTTTTGCTTATCACTGTTGGCAGCAACAAACACTCATCACATGGAAAAGGAAGTTGGAAGTAAGATTTGCTTTTCTCCAAGATCTCCTCCTGGAGAGCCCTCCCTGAGCCCCATACACGTCCCCACGCCAAGGCTGGGTGGGAGGCAGCTCCCACAGCTGCTTGCCAGTTTTTTTGGCTCAGTGAAGCTCAGTGGAGACCAAACCAGCTGGAGCTGCTGGGATGCATCAAAAGCCCCGTGGCTGCTCTGCCCGTGCAATTTGCCCATCACAGAGGGTTGTGATGGCCAGCTTTGTCTGGTCCCCAGAGAAGTGACAGTGGTTTAATAATCCCAGCGTTAATGCTGGTGGAGTCATTTCAGGGATGCAGCCTGGGAGGGGCCATGCTGGTGCTGGGAGCATCTCCCACCCACTGAGCCACTCCATGGGTTTTTCAGATCCTTGGGGACAGGCAAGTGTGTTTATGGCCAGCTCAGCCGGGGCTGAGCGACAGGCTTTGTCCTCAGGCTCTCCTCTGATTTCCTTGAAGGAGGAGGAGGAGGCTCCAGGATGGGTCACCACAATGGGACCATTGTGGGGGGTGAGGGCAAACCAGGCAATGATCACAGGGAGGCACAGGCAGCTGAGACACAGAAGGTGACAAAGCAGAGGGGCTGGTGTTCCCCTCCCACCCCACAGACCCCCTGCACAGCAGGGGTGGTGCCACATGCTTTTGAGTGGACACTTTGCTTCACGTTGGCAAAACAACACAATTTCAAGAGACAAGCCAACAAATCCTTCCACACCTTGCTCCCTCCTCCTCTCCACTCAGCCACCTTCCTCCTTCCCTGGGGAATGGGAGGGCTGGGGAATTTCTGTGCCTTGGTGACCTTTAGCCTTGGCCTCCCTGAAGCTGCGGCAACCTACAGCAGTTCTGTGGCTGCTCCAGAACCAGCCCGGGGGTGTCAGAGCCCAACCCGGCCAGAAGAAGCCCCTCTTTAGAGCCTGGATCCTGAAGATTCCAGCATTACTGAAAGCCTCTGGCATCTGGGCTCCTAAACACTTCCTGAGCCACAGGATGCCACCAGTAAAGGGGACCGACCCCCACCTGCTCATGCCCTTTATCATCACTCAAAGCCCCTGAGCTGTAACAGCACAACAAAGAGCTTTTAAATTCACCAAATTACCAACAGAATCTCGTGTATTTTTCCAAGTAACATCCACTGGACCCTGCTTTTTTCAACCTTTTCAGTCAAGCACGTTCCCTCTGCAGCGCAGAAAGGGACTTTAATCCTCAGCTTCCCAAGAGGTCATTTAACAGCAAGCTGGAGGGAGTGGAGAGATGACAAGGTATTTTAATTCAAGGCAAATTAAGCTCTTTATAAGTCACTTCCAAATTGATTTAGATAGCCAAGGCTGCTCCACTACACTTTCACAGTGGAAAAATCCCTTAAGAAAACACCTTCAAAGGACTGATCCAACTCTCCTTGAAGCCAGGAGAGGCAAATCATGTACGTCAAAGCTGGGGCTAAAACGTGCATGAAACCCACAAACCACTCAAATTCACCATTCAATAGATTGTTCCACAGTCCCCTGAATCCCAGATGCTGGAGCCTAATGGATAATGCTGAGCTATCAAAACATGAGTGTACGTGGAGTTCCTTTATTCTCAGCATTACAACTTAATTTCTCAGCATTAATGTTCATTTCAAAGCAAGGAATTTTGCTTGGCCTCCTCTGGGATCCCTAAAACCTTTGTGTTTGTTTTCCACCTCCGCAGTGGCAGCACGGGGTGGCAGGGAAATGCTAAAGCCAAATGTTTCCCCCTTTGCAGCACGCTGGAGAATGTGCGGTGACACCTCTGCTCAAAGGAACGGCCGTGTTTAGACAAGCCATGGCAAACACGAGGCACAAGCCCTGGAGGATCGGCTTCAGGGGCTGGAAGAAGGTGGAATATTGAGAACTTGTGGGTGGAAAAAAAAAATCTGTCCATGGTTTCCATGTGGTTTCAGCCCGAGGCTTTGCATCCCCTAGGGAAATGTCATTCCTTGGCTTCCGACCCACCAAACTGAACTGTCAGAGTAAGGAATGGCAAGACAGACGTCTTTGGCTACCCAGGCCAAGACAAAGTTTCTCCACCATCATCAGAGTAATCTCCCCTTGGAAAAGGATCAGATAAATGTTCCCGTTGCTCAGATGATTCCAGAAGATTCAACTTGTAAACAGCAACGGAAACTGTGCCAGCAAATACCAAAAAGAAAACGGTACCATTTCAACAATTTTTGAGCTGGGTCCAGCAGTGACACTCTGATGAGCACCTTGTTGTGGGATGGTGTCCCTCGAGCCATGGGCCTTTCTCCCTAATCCCATCTGGTGATCACTTGTGCACAAGGCCTCATTGCCCTTGATGGTACCACTGGTTGTGTAACAGCTAACGCTGTTCTTGCTCATCCCCACCTCAAGCCCTTTCTGATCCTGGGGATGTGCTGTGGTGACAGCTGGCAACCCCAAAGTGCCATGGGAATGGCTCTGTTTGCACTTCACTGGTGTCTGTGCCCACCAAATCCAAAGCAGGCCAATTTCACGTGACAGGGTTAATGAATAAATACCAACTGACGTAAGGAAAGGGCTCTTAGCTCTTCACTCCACCTTTCCATTCCACTAGTGCCTGGCAAGTTGGTGTCTGCAAGCAGGGCCTCACTGTGCTGCACAAGAAGAGCACACATCCAGGAGGGATAAAAGAACCAACATTCTGAAGATGAAGCTATTTGGGGGCATAAATTCCACATATGACTGTTGAGATAAATGTGCGCAATGACCCTATACTCAAACACACTGACAACATCAAAAGGGCAGTGAAGGCCATAACCCACTGCTGGACCTGGGAGGTGGAAGGGACTGTGGGAATGTTGAGTCTCAGATGTTTTCTAGTGATCTCAGCTCTCCCTGTCTGAGCAGTCACCTCCAGACAGACCTTCCATCTGCACCTCTCACTCACCACATGTGATTTCACCAAAGCTCCCTGCACCTCTGAACTCTTAAATGCTGAAGAACTTGGTCAGCACCCAGTCAGTGAGCAACAGGGGGAATTCCCCTGCACCCCTACCCAAAGCCCAGGGTGAGGACCCTCCTATGACCATGCAGTGAGCAGCAATAGAAATGCACCAAGAGGAGGAGGTTGGTGGTATTCCAAAGTTTGCCCCAGTGCCACACTCACGTGGGTCAGCAGGCATCCCCTTAGCAGAGCGTCGGCCCAGCTTCTGCCCACATGGAGCTGATTCTGCCTCACTGCTTTGGCCCCAAGATTCAAATATGGATTATTGTATTTGGAGAAAGAGAAGTGGACTCTATTTGGAAACTACTTCTACTTCTACTTTCTTCTATTTGGAAAGTAGAAGCGTGAGCTGAGAAGTGACTAAACCCCATGCATTCACTCATCTTTCCCTTTAACAAGGATGGAAGTTGTTCATCAAAACTGGGAGCAAAACACTAAACATGAGTCCCACGAGCCATCCCAGTGCCAGACGTGTAGGAAGCTATAAAACAGAGGTTCCTTAACCCCTTCCTACAGGAGATTCACAGCCACGAGCTGCACAAACCCAGCTGGGGAAATGCTACACTAAAGCCACACTTTCAGCCCAAAGCACGGTGAAACAGCAGAGCAAGACCGGAGGTGAGAATAAGGAGATTTTCAAGGCCCTCAACTCCAGCCCGATGGGTTCTGTGCCATCATAACCACACCCCAAATCTTTTCTCCATCCCTGCGTGTATATCCCACTATCAGGTGGAGCTACCTGGGAGGGCACAGAGAAGGGGCTCCCAGGAACACTGTCTCACTTTGGTCTGTGGAGCGGTGAGACGGGCTCCTGAAAGGCAACAGACTGGAACAACCGGCCTGAGCTTCCAGGGCTCATTAACTCTCCTTGGCCAGATCCATGACTTGCTACATGATGCGTGGAGCAGGAATTTCCAGCCTGTCTCCAGAAAAGTAGTCCTGCACCCTGCGCTGATCAGCCACCCCTCCAACCTCCCAGTTCATTGCAGATACGTGGTGACTTTGATGAAATCATGCCTGAAATCTGAAAAGTAAATCAGGCGGGGAAGGCATTAATGGCAGCAATGTAAAGGCTCAGTGCAAACCTTCCCAAAATGAACTGTCCTGACCTTGGCTGGGCTGACAATAAAAGTGTGACATCATGTGCAAACGAGCTCTAAATTCAAACCAGGTGCCGGGAGCTGCCTGGCGTCGTGTGGCTGCAGCACAAAGCACTGATGTGTGAGCAGGCATGCTGGGGGCAGGAGAAAGGCTGAGCACGGACAGGACATGCTCAGCAACAAAACAGCCAGTGCAGCCCAGGACAGAATTCTGCACTGCACTTGAAAATGCTGGGATTTGTGCTCTTTGGTGCCAGCTCCACTTGGTGCTACCACCGTTAAGTAGAGTTGCTGATACTCATTTCCACATGTTTGAGCATTCCTACAGCTCTGGAATCGAGCCAGCAGCACAATAATGAGGGTTTTTTCCATGTTTGCTTATACTCAGGACTCCCTTAGACCCTGCAAAGTGCTTGGTGCTGCACTCACAGGACACAGGTGTTGGAGAGCGCTGTGATTTACAGCCAAAAAGCACATCCACGCTTCAGAGCCCCTTGTGGCCAGCCATCGTTCCTCTGCTGCTACCCCCCAAGGAAAAGGCCTGTCCCCCATGGCTGGCCCTCTCCTTGCTGCACAAGGCCCTTCCCAAAGAGGTCTCCATGAGCAGTTTTTCACCCCACTCCACACTGCCAGGCCAGCTGCTCACCCTCTCCCCACATCCCAGATGCAGTGCTGGCACGGAGCTGTGCAGCCACAGCCTCTGAGATCAATTCTGCTGGCTCGTGGTCACGGGGGGGACCAGATCAGTGCAGAAGAGGCAGGTTTGCCGTCCATGAACCAATTCCTGGGAGGACTGTAACTGCAGTTCTCAATGGAAAAGTCAGTTTTTGCATCCTGGTGTTTTGGAGAGCACAGTCCACAGAGTAAAAGCCATCACTGGGAGCTGATTGGCCCGGGAGGGGCTGTTGGGAACATTTCAAGATGTGACGCAAAACATCACCTGCACAACAGAGTGGGGATCACACACAACCGTGTACACTGTAAACTGTTCTTTATTTTCTGCTCGTCATTTTTTGGAACATGCCCTGGCTGTTCCACAGTGAACCTGAGGCAAGGAGAACTCAAAATAGAAAATCTGTTGTACAACACACAGGTTTGACATGAGCTGGGCAATTTTTACATCCAGATCATTATTAATTTCTTTTGGGAATTCCATTTCCACATGAAGTGTGGATGGATGAACAGTACTGAAGCATGCAAATACCAAGACCTGACCACCACAAACTGCAGAAATTACACAGCACACTTTTATAATACTGAAAATTCTCTCCCACTGGCAGTAAGAGTAAATATATCCAAAGGTTTCTCCATATGCAGAGCAACTACAATGAATGGTTTCAACATCAAAATCAACTGGAAAAAAACCATTTCAGGTGAAGTGTTAAATTAAATCTAACTAGGAAAGGAGTTCTATAATAATCCCGGGTCTGAGCACTGTTGTTTGGCAGTCTCCTTCCTGCCACACTGGTTACAATAAACACTCTTCACACCCAGCTTACCACAGCCCAGCCAAAACTTGAGCAGCCTCCAAATGGACAAGGAGTGGAAATAGGAGAAAAAGAGAAAATAAATCATAGGCAACCAATTAATTTTCATCTCTCACATTGTTCTTCCTGCTCAACTGGGGAAAGGGAACCTTTCCAAGTGAATTCAGAAATGCTGTGGGTCCCTTCATCCATTCCTGTTAAGTCTTCAGTGAAGAAGGTTGGAAAACGCTGATGACAGGCAATAAAGTAGAATCACTGACATTTATAAATCTGGAAATTTGGAAGAAAAAATATCTGTATGCAATAATAATGAAGAAAATATTTGTCAGCATTTGAGTGAACTGAGAGTTCCAGACTGGAGGCCTCTTCTGCTCAAAAACTTCATGGAAGTGCACAGTCGTAGGAAAACCCTTGAGAGACACAATGCACAGCACAGCCATGGGTGATGAGAAGGATAAATTATTCTGGTTTTTCATTGTGAACAACACTCATACCTTCTAAATTTGGGAACAGAAATTCTTTTTCTGCCCCTCTCTCTCCCTCCCTCCATATTTTAAGTTATGAACTACAGAAATGCAGAAGTAGCAGCATTTCTAATTCTTTTTCAGATGAAAGGTAACAGGCATTCTGTAAACTCCTGTGCTCTCCTTTCTGCACCACAGCCAAAACGTAATAATAGACCTCAGCAGAGCTGTGAATTGCTTCCATTCATCCTCATCGAGTATTAACTTCATACACTGGAATTCATCATTCCAAAGTCCACCTATCAGGACAGTCAGTCAACAGCCAGGCTAGTTAGGATAATACCCCAGGATTACAAACAATACTGTAGTGATTTCTGCAGCGCTACAGGAATCCACTGTAAAATTAACACTGTATTTCAGGTATTTTCTCAGTCACATTTTCAAGATAATGCACATAAACCAAACTGCCCGAGGGCAACAGAGCATTACGGTGCACAGCAATACTCAGCTGTTTCAGAGAGGAGGAAAGAGCAAAAGCTTAGCAAAGTTTTGCCAACTTTCTGTCCCCTCACAGATAATCTAAGTATTCAGACTCAAGCATTATTGGTTAGAGTTTAAAATAAAGTGACTGCAGTGGTGTCCTACCAGTACTACTCAACAGTATGCTACAAGAGCAGATAATAAATGAGAAACAATTTCTGTAAAATTTCTAATAAATACACCCCCTAAGTTCTAGTGTCTGATAAAAATCCCTGAGTTAATTCTCATCAATGTAAGGTCTCCTGTTTTCCAAAGAAGTTTGGTTCAGTCAGACAGAAAATCACTTCCTGATGTACAGACATCAGTGCTTATTCAAGGTACACTTTTACAAGGTATATTTTTAGTTTTCTACAGCAGCACCAGAGATTCCAGGAGCATCTGAATCCCTGCAGAGTAACAAAGCCTGTGGGACACAGTTATCAGAGGGCAGCCACAGGCAGGAAGGCAGCTACACCTGGTGAGCAGGAGTTTAAATCGGAAGAATAAAGGCAAGTTCACTTTTTAGGCAGATAATGTCGCATCTTGTGGTCACCTTGGTTTTCTGCTGGTTCAACATGCTGACAGGAGCCACAGCCAGTGCCACACGAGGAGCTGGGAACCCCTGGCCAAGAGTGGATGTGCTGTTTCTGGTACTGCCAAACCATTACATGGCTCACCTGGAGTCACAAAACCTCTGCTAGAAACTTTATAAAAGTGACTTCAGCCTTTTCCAGGGATCTTTTTCTTTGGGATCCTACCACAATTTCTGAGTTAGTTCCCTGGCCTCACCACATGTGTCTATTTCTATCTTAAACTCCTAAGTAGAAGGATACCTCCAAGCAAAAAGGACTTCTGCAGCAGTACTAACCTGCACCACCTGGGTGGCTCCAGGCCATCCATCAAAAATGAGAAGTATCTTCTGGACCCTGAGAGAGCCAAGTGATCTGCTGGCATGAGAAATCCTGGTCTGTCAGCTCGGGAATAGAAAAGGTGATTCCAAATCTGCTATTTGCTGTTCCTGCCCGTTAGACAAGAGAGGATCAAGCACATTTAACGACCCTTTGCTTCCTTAGGGCATGAAGTCTCTGAAGACATAAGGCCACTTTAAGGCCATGAGATTCCACCTGATAGCAGCAAATTTAAAGAACTTTCACCACAGTCTCAGCCACTGCTTTTAATCTACTACAATGAGGAACTTTTCTTGTGGGTACCCAGTTCCATTTCCAACGAAGCCCGCTTGGTGTTGAAAATTGCATTCATATTCAGGGGGCTAAAAAAAGGGGATTATAAAAGACTACATGGAAGTTTATAGACATACGAGGTAAAATTAGGGTTCTATAAAGGTAAAATTTCCCTTTGTCTTCAACAGAGGCAGATTTTCATCTTTTAAGCCAAAATCTCTGACACACAACAAAACACAAACTATATAAACACTTTAGTTCAAACCTGAAACCTTTGTAAAAATGGGAATAACAGAGAAAAAGTGAAAAGTCTTTCACTTGGAGGAATACTGAGGTACTTTGAGTGGTACTCAAAAGCAGATATTAATTGAAAAATGTCTATTATTAACTGCAAAATGAAAAAAACAAAATGAAATGCTACTAAAAGCTATTATGCTTGATGGGCAAAGCCTGCTAATTTAAAAATTACATCAGGATGATTCAAGTGTGCTGACACAGAAAAACTGTATTTAAAATAAAATTAAAAAATATTATCACTATCTGCCCATTAAACTGGGCTAAGGCAGTTGGTCTCTGGATCCATCTTAGGATAAATTAGGGTAAACACTTAGAATCAACTAGTTCTTAATGTGAACTGGCTGAAATTTTGGAAATTATTCAAGCAATAGAAGTCCTTCAAGGATTAGGACAAAGTGCATTATCCTAGGTGCAGATATCACATTATGCCCATAAAGACTGATGTAATGTCTATCTACCTTGTTGTCTTGAAAGGACAAGTTATTTCAAGTTTCTGTTTTGTTCACCATGTGCCCTAAACCATTTTTGCATTGCAGAAATTCTCAAGAGACCTTTTTACCTGTCATTATAACATCATCAAAAACTCGTATTTTAGAATGGCAAAGACGAATTGTCCAATAACTGAAGAGAATGACTCAAGATTAAAGAAGGACCATCACTCATGCAGTTGAAAAGAGCATTACTTCTTCCACAGGCAGCTTTGGTCAGTGTTTCTTTAGGACGTCCAGCACTCACTGCAGTACTGTTGGCACCTCTCTGGTTCTTGCTGTCCTCCTGAAGCTCAGTTCAGACAGTGTCAATAGGCTGTTATTGATCAATCCAATTGAAAATTATCAGAACCAAACTGAGAAGGCCAACACAAATGCCAAAAATAACCAAGGCACATGCCTGTGAAGAAAGAAAAGCAAAAATTAATGTTTTGCTGAAAGAAGCATTTTACATGTCCAAGGCTTATCAAAGTCCATAAGAACAGGTACAAATAGTGCCTTTAAAAATAATCTGTAATGTTTCAAATTACACAATCTTCAAACACAAAGTATCCACTTAGGGGGAAACTAAACCAAGCCTGGGAGAGTTTCACTGGGAACTCTTGGAGCAGTCTGGTTCCCCTGCTCACACTATCC
>WEIT01016590.1:468602-500430 GCA_013389985.1 Dryoscopus gambensis
ACAGCAAAAGTCAGAGCATTGAGACAGTGGTCTGCTACCCTGATTTTTTTTTTAATCTTAACTCTGCTTTTTTCCACTTCAGAATGGACTGAAATTTTCAAAGTCTGGTCACTCTGTGAAGTTTCAAATTCACAGAAAACAGAAGAAACCATCTGAACCACAGAGAGATGAAACATGCCTCATTTCAAAGAGGGAACTCTTCTTTTGTTTTCAATTTAAACTAAAATGTTTTACATTTTCTCAGATTGGTGTTTTAGGAACAGGGAACAGATTTTCTCTGTTTAAAGAAGTAAGTTAATTAAACAAGACAACCAAAAAGTGAAAAGGAGAAGGAGCTTGCAAGGGGAAAAAACTAAACCAAACAAACAAAACAACTCCCTTACAGACATCCATTCTTGATTCCAGCATTTCAGGCTCCTGAGTCTTATTAAAGTTACTAAAAGAAATCAATCCTGCAAAAAGCCAGAATCATTCCCAGTGAAACAGACTGAAAGACTACAGTCAAGACAGGGTCTTGTCCCAAAGAAATCATGGCAGTAAAGGTAACAGGAACTGGGATGGCTTCCAGGACTATTCTTTTTTTTCCTCTTTTTTTTCCCCCCTACTTACTGAGATTTCATCTGGACAGATAATTATCCTGCACTGCCTGCTGAACCTCTCAGAGTTGCACTTAAATTTATATTTTCCAACAAACCTCATGGACACAGTCAGGAAACAGCAATAGTGGCCAATATGCTATTAGGGCCTTCAAGACTCCCCACATAATTCTTCTAAGGTTTCTGAATATCTAGGCAGTATTTTCAGACATATGCTTACACTTGGGGGTAAAAGGTACAAAAGTCCCTAAAAATCTGAAATTATTAGATGCTGAAAGCCAATATTCATGGTGCTTTGTCAGACACACTCTCATCCCCACGATCAAGAATTTTAGAACACTCAGAAAGGAGAGGAAATCCCAGAAGTTTCATCTTACTGCCTTACAATCTCCTGTAAGAATTTTTATTAATTGCAATCAGTAAAGATCAGCACGTGATCATCTCATAAAAAGAGTTTTCAGAAGACACCAGAGTGATCCTCATAGATGACTGTGACGCATTTATGTGACAGCACTGGTATGAAACCACTCCAGACTCAGTAGGTAGAGGCAATTCAATCAGACCAGGTGTGTTACCATTGCTCTGTGAAATAGACACTCACCTACTTCTGCCAAGGCTGTGATGGACCTTTACAGAAACGCCACTATGTGGGTAAGGGGTCTGATATCTTTCTGCGCACTTGGGAAGTACAAGAGCACCAGACAGAAAAAGTCATCTATGTTTAAACTCTACTAAAAAAACTGTACACATAATTATTCAGAAGTCCAGCTGCAGAGTAATTAAATTGGTACTGCAGCACAGTCACCAAAACTCTTCAGCAAATGGAAGATGCCTGCAGAATTCAGTAGGGCAAGTGGGATACCCCACCCACTCTTCTGATTAGTAATAAAAAGGTGCATTTAGTTCATCAAGCACTACGTCAACAACATTTCTAAGGAATGTGCACTTCTTGGTTCAGTTCACGTATCAAACAGACACATTTCTGGCCCAGGAACTGCATGCAAGACAGAGAATTCTATCTCCATTAATAAAGGAGCATGTACTGGAAAACCCAACTCAAAGCTTATCCTCCGGAATTTTTAAAGTCTGAGGGTTCAAGTGTACCTGTGCCTGAACATTCCAGGAAGAAGACATTTATCATTTATCATTAACCTTTGTTCAAAGGAATACTTGAAGAACACACTCACCATAAAATGTCAGGTATCCAAAGAGAGCAGACATAAAGTAAATTAGGAAACTCAGACCAATTCCTGTGACTGTTACATACTGCATTCTCCTTTTGGATGGACTAAAATGGAAAAAAAAAAAGGAAATTAGTGTTGTTTTATCTGTATTGAGGATGATTAAACACAGCACAACCTATATAGTACCTTGCCTTTCAGAAGGAAGTCCTGGCCTAATTAAAGGCCACTGAGTATTTGGTGAGGTCTGTGCTGTCACTGGTATTTAGGGGGTTTTAAAGTATTTTTAATCTGGTAATTAAAAGGGCACTTTTCAAGTAGACAATTATCATTGTCCCCATCTTGTATGGAATTTAGACATCCTAGTGTCTCTTTTAAATGAAAACTGGGATTTACACAGGATGATATCTATTCAGAGCAAGGAACAGAATCTCTGTCAAAAACCCCTCACTGGATCAGATATGGCCACATGCAGATTCAGTTGTAGCCATAAAAATTAACTATTAAAGTACTTTAGCAAATGACCTTTTTTTCCTCCTGATTGTCCAGGGCAGGACAATCTACTGACATTGATGATGGAACCATATATGCTACTTTTCTCTCCTGTAAGAGAGAAAAAGCCAGTACAGACTAAAACTAGACATTTCCCAAAACCATGAATGCTCCTTAGTTTGCAGTGTTTGATGGCACTGACTTAAAAATAAAAATTACTCGGGATTAATTCAGGAAAAATATTACAAAATGGTTATAATTATATTTTAATATTGCATGCGTTCTCATACATTACCTTTGGAGCTCACAATAGATTGGCAAGACTGAGGTATGGCACAGAAAAGAGAAGGCCATAGTCGGTATTGCATAAGCACTCTAAAATAGAAAGAAAACATCTTGTAAGTTGTTTGCTATTACTGCTGCTTCAAAAAATACCTGGACGAACTCAGAATTCAGTTCAAGTGTTGGAAGTCAGTGGAAATATTTCCAGATGAATGCTTTGAGATAAATCTCCACAACACAGAAACAGTGTCTCTAAATCAGTCCACAAAAACTCAGCCTTTTCAAGTCATGTAAGTTCAAGTGGACATAGCTCAGTTCCATCATCAGGAGAAGTTATGCTGCCTGTAAGCCAAAAACTGGAAGATTCTTTTTTGACTACACTAAAGCCAAGCACTTATGTACAAAGAGCAGGATGTGTCCCAGAGCCAGTGTATCATTTGTGAAATTCTCTAAGAAGTTTTCCAAATTCTACTATCCATGGCTACCTGTCAAATTACTGATTCCTTTACCGTGACCTCACTATTTTCTGATTACTCCTTCAGAAAAATTTGGATAAAACATAAAATATAGCAGAAAATATTAACAGGAAATAGAACATGCTTTGGCATCTGAAGCTTTAAGACAGTTATGTAATTAAAGATGCAACCACACAATTAGTGGTATTGATGCCTGAGGTAGCCACCTAAAACAGAGGTTAGACAAGAATAAGGGAATAAAGGTAGGTATTTATTTGAAGGGCCTTCAAAGGTACACCCTGGGCAGTCAAAAGGCTACCCCCAAGATGGTCCCTGGGTCACAAGTTCTTCGTACTTTTATAAGTTTTGTTCATTTGCGTATCAGGATTAGTTCTCCAATTATAACCTCAATTCATGACGTAATTACCCCAAGTTTGCCCCTCTTCAGAGGCTTTTAGTTTCCACATTTTGGGGCCTGGTGTCCTTGATGTGGAAACCTAGAGAGGTTTGTTATGTCTAAGCAGCATGAGAGAACAGCAGCTAACAGGCCACAAGAAACTTCAGAGTTGCACACTAGGCAGCACAGGATTCGAAAAATATAAAAGTTAAAACCTAAGGCATCAATGTATTATTCCAAAAACTTGTAATAAAAGAGATGAATGATCTTGTACAGGTTACTGCAATTGCCAAGTGGAATAAGCTGAACTATAACAAACACTTTTGTGCTGAAATAATCAGGCCTGTACTGATAATAGATATGCCACTTTCTATTGATAAAACTAATTTTAAAAACGTAAGTAGAGGTGAGTCACAAGATTCTTCAAAGCACAAAAGGCCAGGATCTCATGTTTCTGGTCAAAGCACCATTTCTTCTTTGATCTACAGATAACATTTGTCTCATGTTTGCATTGCCCAAGCTTTTTTTCTCCCTCCCCTTCCCTCTTTCTTGGGAGGGTAGGGATGGATTTTGTTTTTTCAGAGAAATGCAGCCACATCCCTCCTAAATCCCACTACAGGGCTATCCCAGATTTACCTTTTTCCCTTCCTCTTCACCCCACAGAGACCAGGGTTCTACATGATACTTCCCCTCCTGCAAGCCTTGATGGGTGGTGACATGATTTAAATGCTGCATTAATTAACAAATACCAGAGCTGGCACCCAATGAGATGCACAAGATTGCATCAGGCCTGAAGAATTAGCTTCAGGTAAGAAAAAACTAAGGTTAGGTCCAGGCAGTGTCAGGAAACCTGCTCTACCCTGCCAGGAACTAAGAGCACACAGCCAAGTAGCACCAACTTCCAGCTGAGGGCATGTTAAGTTGGCTTGATCTGATTGCATGATGAGGCTGACAACTGCTTCATCTGTTATACTTTCTTCTTTGGTCATATTTCCAAAATATTTTCATAAATGCTAACTTGGACAGTCAGCCTTCATATTTTAAAAAAAAAAAAAAGTGAGACTGGATAACACTTGGCAGCAGGTACAGAAAATATTTCAGCAGCCCATAACAAGTTTTACACAGGGACAGCTTACCCTGAGTAAGGCTTAAACCACAATTTTTAAAAAACCACCACCCCCCTTTAAGTTTGTGTATTGTTAACAGAGATTACCTCTTTTGAAAGATGAAAGAGCTTTGCTTTACAATCCCCAGTAGAATTTGAAACCTGTAAAATAGAAACACACCAAAAAAAAGGCATAATGAAAGAATAAGCCCAAACCACAGACATGAAACTTTTCAGATTCTGTGATGATTAATAAAAGAAGGAATTTAAATTGCAAACCATTCTGAAAGTGTTAATGTAAAAAAAAGCATTACAGTTTACTAGTAAAATTAGAACTTCAAACCAGCATGCACTTTACCTGTAAAGTCTCTATGGCACTACTCAGAGGCAGAGGACAAGGGATCGACCATTTTTTAATCATAACCTGCAGAGAAAGCATATTTCATGTATGAATGATATCCTCAAAATCAGTTTTCAATTTAGACGCACACAGCTAAAGTATCAGCCTGCTGGAACACCCAGCAGGGAGCCACACCCCCAGTAAATTACCAGGCCTGCCTGGCAGACAGGCCACCAGAAGGGAGACTCGACAGAAAAGCTCGTCAGTGCCATTGCATCCAGCTGCTCGCCCTGCACAGCTGGCAGCCTTATGGCCCACGGATCTGGAGGTGGGGCACGGCAATGGGCTCTGACACGAGCTGAAATACAAGCAGCACTCCGCAGCCGCCCTCCCCGGGCTCCACACCAAGGGCCTCCCGGCCGGAATTGCCGCCGCGTTAGCGATCCCAGGCTCGCGCCCGGAGCGCACAGGCCCTCAACAGAGATAGAGCAGAGCCTAGGGCTAATCTTAAAAGGCAGAAACATATGGTTTGGACTAGAAAGCAAAGGAAAAACAATAAATGCAATTATTGTCCCAGAATGTCATTGGGCCTTCAGCTACACCCTGCTGGTTTAGGGACTGCCAAGTAACAGGGCTGAAAATCAAAGGGAAATTAAAATAAGAAATGTTACCTCCTTTTTCAGGAGCACAGTTTGAAGTGATAGTTGTACTGCTCTCCTCACCCTAATTAATTTCCTATTGTAGTTGCCTAGCTTTAGAGGTTATAATTCTTTTGAAGCCTAGAGCAAATAATTAAAAACTTAATTAAAGACTCAGATTCACGAGAAGAGTAACATGGAAGGGAGCTCTTCTCCTGGCTCAGAGAACTGTGTTTCGCCTGCTGCCAAGTGGTGTTTCCCAGAGGATTCGATGCTCCCTCTTGCACCAGGGCCAGGAGAGGCAAACAAATGTTACCTCTGGCCAAAATGCGGGGAAAGAAAACTGTGGGTACACGGCAGGCTGCGTGCATTGTGGCAGTAACATGTTTCAAACTGCACAAGAACAACTCACTCAAGGCATGGAACTAGGTGGGAGCCTGCTCAACAGCAGCCTGCAAACACCAAACACTAAAATATAATTTGGGCCTGTGTTGTGTTTAAAGGCACCCAGACAGGGGAAGGCTTTGAAGGCTCCAAGTAGTCAGCTTTGGGGGAACTCTCTAAAGCTGGAACAGGCTTCCTGAGCACTGGAAAGGGGCATGGAGCTGAAGGGCAAGGTTTGGGGAAAGTAAAATGTGCCTGGCAGTGGTGAGGGGAAGGTTTCCTGCAAGCTAAAGAGCAAAGATTATATATAAACATCGCAGAGGGAGGACCAGACAAGCCAAACCTAAAAGGCTGGAGAACATTTTTCTAAAATAAATGTAATACAGATTAAGAACAGACTGAAGTGGAAATAAAAGAAGACAAAATAAAAGGCACTAGATGCATTTAAAAATGTGTATTTCTATTTGCCCACCTACTCAATTATTCAAATGTGTTTGGGTTTCCAATTGTAGTCTAATGAGGGTCCCCAACAGGAAAGGATTTTTAAGCTGGCAGCACAGCCCCGTTAGCTGAGCAGTCATGCAAGGCACCACAACCCTCCTCTAGAACTTTAAGCCTATTTCATAGACACATTCTTTTGAGTATAACAAACATTTGGTTTTAAGTGAAAAAAAAACCTTAAAAATCAACAAAGATTCTAGTGGAAAAAGGGTATTTTTAGCCCACACCAAAAACACTGCTAAAGAATAAAGTCAGAGGCTCAAAGTGTTCTGATATTCTCAGCGATGTTTTGTATCCTGCAGAGGGAAAACAGGAATCCCTTTATTCCAGCAGTACTGACAGCACTCAGCAAAGGGGCTGTCTGTGCATAACATCGTTCATTACATATGGCAGGTTCCCAATCTGCAACATGTTTTGCTCTGGGAACATAAACAAGAGATTTAGAAAAACACCATCAGCAATCATTAACACCTTTGCTGAACAAGCTACCAATAATGCTGTCTCCAGACACACACAAAAAAATTAGTCTGTCTTTACGCTTCACCAGTATTCAATATAGCAAGAGGGGAGGCCACAACAAAAAAGTTTAACAATCACAATTTCTTTTCCCTGAGGATTCAAATCAGGGAAGCATTCAAAAATCAGAAACAAAAGTGCTCAGGACCTCATAGAACCTGGCTTTGAATTAATACTTACACATACTTGTTTTTCTCCTAGATCAGCTCATCTCAGTGTTTGCAATATTTTTGCAAGTGAAGACCAGAACCAGTTAATTGGCTTTAAAGAAAGAGATACTGAGGCACACAGAGGACATTCGTGACCTGCCCAAGCCCCAGAGCAGAGCCCAGAACAAAGAAGTCTCCAGCCCTTTGCTCAGTGCACTCCCTGACCAGACTGACCAAGACATCTCTTTTCTGCAGGCTGCAGTAAAATTGTGGCTTGCTGGCAAAAAGCTGAACAGATGGCGTGCACTTGAAAAGGCACAGAATTACTGTATATGCAAAATATAATTATATCACTTCCATATGACTAACACAGTTCTCTTCTGGAACAAATTAAAACGTATCTGCCACACAGAAATTAACAGTGTGCAAACTAAAACACCATTTCAACAGCACATATCACCCACTTCAAAGCAATTAGATGTGAAAACTAAACCACATTTAATGCCTTTGACTTTCAGGGCCTGAACAAGTCAGAGGGAATATTCTGTCAAGAGTATTGGTTTTCTGGAAATATCCGTAATGGCTTTTAAAAATTTTGACCTCAGTTAGATTTACTGAGGCTGCTTTGCCACTTAACAAAAAAGAGTAAGCACACAAATTTAACCATTTCATTAAAAATCCAGCAGTCTGTACTCCTTCATTAGCACTTTCTACCCACTTTTTTGATAGAGAATCACGAACTAAAATCTAGTTTAATTCATGCTGACACTTTTTCAGGGACTGAAGCTGTTTTCAAATGCATCCACCCATTATAACAGCTTTCCTCAGAGATCCATACACATTCCCTTTGAAATCCAGGAGCTGAACTGGTTTTAAAACCCTGGCAACTTGCTTCAGCCAAAGGCCTATGTCAGCATTATAGTTAGTGCTTTTTCTTACCTTTTTTTTTTCCAATTTCTTTTTTCTTTTACAGATAAATTTTAGGAGAGAGGTCAAAAGTTAAGGTAATTTATAAATATTACAAATGAATTTCCATTAACTCTGGAGAGGCTGTGGCTGCTTCTCAATGTTCAGCTTAAGAAGAATACTTCCCAAGGTCCTACAAACACTGCAACTCTCCAGGGATACCCTAGGGAGATGTTTTGACAGCTTTGAAGTTTGGTTTTATCACATGGTTTAGTTCCTAATGGATTGCCTTGGTCTCCTGGATGGCATGTTTGTTCAACTTGCCTTCAACTCTGTTTATCCCTTTGTAAAACAGGTATTAAATGCAAGTCAATGCAAGCCAGAATGACAGAGCAGAGGGGGAACATTTTTGCCAGGCTCCCAAATAAGATTCAAACAGATGACAAGAGTGAGAGTTGCTCAGTTGTACCACATATTACACATGTGCATTAACATACTTTTTTTCCCTGTAAAAAGAAAAAAAGTGCAACTTAAAGGCACATTTTCTCTCTTAGATCTGCTTAGCAGGTCTCACTTTTGATATTTGGAAACATCTACCTCACAGGGGCCTTGAGAGGGTGAACATCAGGGTCAAAAACCCCCATATGGCTCAGAGAAAAGAACTTTTCCTTTCAGCTGGAAAGGAGAATAAGGTCATTGACGTATTAATGAATCTTGTAAACTGCCTTAATGAAGTTCTAGTTTTCCTTGCCTTTTTCTGAACTTTGTCACTCCATTATACATGTAAATTTAATTTATTTGGAGTATATTAAATTTTCTTCTGCACTAGTTGCAGTAAGTAATAGCTAGAAGTTAAGAAAACAGAATTCCATTCCTCTGCTAGGAGGGAAACAAAAATATATGTGCCAGCTCCCTTCGCTGCACCATCAGCAAAAAAAAGAGAACTGTTACATTTACCAGCCCAAAATATAATTATTTTAAATCTTTTCACATGCTTGGAAGTTCATACCCATTTCTAAGCTTCAGCAAAACAAAAGTAATCTGTCCAAGGAAGCACATACTGAACTTAAGGAAGATTCTAAATTTCACGTAAAAAGTTAAGGGGGAGGGGAAGACAAATTAATTTCAAAACAGGCTTATGAAAACATTCAGACAATAAGGAAAAAAAAAAGATAAGCTGTGCAGAGATTTTTAACTTACCACAAGAGTAAAGTACACCATAAAGAAAAATGATAAACTACTTGTGTAGCCAAGAAAGCCTGTAAAATAACAGTAAAAATAAAAGAGAATTTATAAGGAAAGTGATCCTAATGTACAGCTAAAGCTTTACATTTTAGGTATGTTTTCTATTACAGTGCTTGGTATCTGGGGCTTAGGACTCAGAATAACAACATTCCAACTGCCTGTCACAGATCATTTATGTAGTTTTGTAGGGCAGAATTAGAACTGGCTTACCACTAATGGCATGCTGTAAGTAAATGCAGCTCTTTAATGTTCTGCTGTAAAGATTTTATTTTAGTATTGCAGACAAAATACTACTGCAACCCAAGTAATAGGTTAACTAGGCAGGGCTGGAAGGCAGAACACACTACAACAACTTAAGTAATCACCACCACCAGCAGCCCCTGGCCAGTTTAAATAAATAAATAACCCATTAACGTTTTAAAGTCTTCAACTGTAATTGCTACTAAAGTAGAATAATATTCGCTTCTCTCCTTTAATTACTCACCAATTTTAGGAAGAAGGGCCAGAGGAAAAACAATGCAGACTGAAGCGAGCAGCAGCAGCAGTCTCCCATTGAGGTACCAAGACCTGTTGGAAAATCTATTTAGGATTGATACAAAGCTCAGGAGTCCTAAAAATATCTTTAATTCAGAACTGTGATCTTAGACAAAGCAAAGACCACTAGGACAAGAAAAAAATAATTTCCTGTCTCACATGCTATTTACGTGAATTTGTACTCCTACTTTCTACACTAATACAAAACAGAGCTCCCAGATCATGAGGGAGCAGAGCATCATTCCATAAGAGAGCAGCATTGCAGGCAATGTTCCACAGGCAAGTGTCTGCCTGGATCAGGGGTCTGATGTGTGCCAGTTTATTTCTCAGCAGCACAATATGCAAATCCCTGCTTTGATTCACAGCAATGGTCAGAGGGAAGGGTATTTCATACTCTACAGATTTCCAGCAGAAGTACTCACATGGCACACTGTGCGTATCTAAAACTGGATTACAATGAGCTGCATATTTACACACCTGAAGAAACAGCAACATCAATTGCCACTCACTGCTGAGCTTCCCTTCCTTGCATACATCCATGAAAGAAGTAAAGGACAGAAGGGATGGAAATTATGCTGACAAAATCTGGTGTAATGTTTATACTTAAAACCACACGTATTAAAAAAGCATTGTAGAGGCACACAAAGTCCTCATACATTTAAAATCTATTTGAAGCATCAAAACCCCATCTCTGAAGTGAGGAAAGCACAGATGGCTAAGTTGTTGAGTAACAGAAACATCTTGAGGGTGGCTGCTCTGACTTGGCAATAACCATATCCTGTACTGATAAACATCTTGCACATCAGCCTCCAACTTTACCACCTATAAACACCCTGACTTTTGACCTTCCAGTTTATTTAGTCCAGGATATGGTTAGCACCTAATAAACAGGCAGCACCTCAAGTTATCATGAGGAAAGTACCATAACACCTGTGTTAAAGAAGAATTACTATTAACTATTGCTATACATCATCGACAGACACTTGTGTCACTTGTTTGAAAAAAAGATGTAATGTAAGCAAACAGACATTTCAGGGTTGAGGGCATCTTCACTGTATCAAACCCAAAGTGGCCATTAGGTGACAATGTCTATATTAAAAACAAGTCAAAATACATCATTCTTCAGAAAGTGTATTATTAGCTAGGTCTGCTACTGCTACAGTGAAGAAGCAACTTTGCCAAGATCAGCTTCTTGCTGTAGTATTTACTCTTCACTTTGTTATCATTTAGCATTCATATATTTTTCAACTTTTTCTTTCTTTCCAGTCTGGGGGATGTTCAGATTAGGAGGAACAGCATCATGGCAGAGGACATAAGTGGGACCTCTGTTTAAATTTCCTGATTCTAAACATGCAGCAAACCCACAGCTGCCACGGAGGTTCACAAGCTCAGCAGAACAGACAGAAAATTACTTTGGTTACTTTACGGTAAATGAAGAAACATTTGTGGGTGAGGGGGGGAACAGAGAGGAGAACAGCAGTGAGGAAATGAAGGAGAAAAAGTAATTTTGTCAACTGCTTCATTTTGAAACACCAATTCGTATACTTAAAAAGACCTCAAAAAAACTGCATAGTGGACTGGTTATCAGAAAATGTGTCCACTTTGTCCTCAAAGTACTCTTGTAAAAATACACTTATTTTCCAAAGGCAGAATAAATGTTTTGATAGTGCCTTTAAAATTAATCTGATCTGTAAATTTAATCCTATACGATAAAAGCATTCAAAATATGAAATACAGAATATAAATCCTTGACTGTGCTGAAAAAGCTTTGGCATGCAGATGTTTCTCCTCCCTCCCCCATATTTTAAGTAAAAGCAGACATTTATAAATCGCTTTAATTTCATTCCTGAATTCAACAGAACAAGATATTCATATGTTCTAAATTAGGATCTTACTCTCAGTCCATATCAATTATATAACACACAAGCAAGACAACTTAATTGCATCAATCACATCCTCTGACAGGGTCATTAAATGTTAACAGAGGGCTCACAAATTACAACTTTTTAACGCAATCCTCATTTGAAACTATGTTCATGTCATCAAAACTATGTGGAATTCTTGTTATGCAGACAGAAACATCTCCACTCAATATTAATAAGTGTTCATATTGTATGGTTTTGTTTTTTAAAAAGACATGAGGATGTGTTAGACTGGCTCTGAGCCTTTCAAACACACGCACACCTGCTAACCTTTATCTATAAAAATAATTTAATGCACAAAACATTCTTTAAATGGGTTTCCCAAATGTACAGCTCTGGAGAGTTTATGCATATAAAATACTTTCACAGATAGTTTAACTGACACTTTTGATACATCCTAACTACAGTTAAGATAAATTCTGCACCAAATGGAAGAGTATCAGATGCTATAATGACTTAAGAAAAACAGAACAGTTGTGCAATCACATCTGGAAACAAGTGGTGCAGGTAAAGAAGTTGAATCAAACTATTTAATATTTATGCCCCTTGCATAAATAAGTTGCTGCTTAGGCTTGGTATTTGAGTACCTATTTTCGATGAACAATTTCCTACAATTTAAAATGTCTGCTAGTAAAAACGTACACTTAACATCTGCAAAAAAATACACAGAAACAAAAGATTATGATCCACCATGGCCATTAATATGGTAAAAGAAATTAAATATACGTGTGGGCATGCATGTGTGCATGTTCCTGGAATACTGCTTGACCACTGTGCTTGAACAGTTTGCTTGCACAAGTACTAGAGGAGGGAAATTGATTGATATAAGAACTAAAATTAACAGAGGCAGAAACTGGATGAGAGCAGGCTGCCAATCACCGAACCACTGGAGCTGTGGTTAGGATTGCTCTGGACAATCTCAGCTCTTTGTAAAGGCAAAGCTGAACTTCATTCCCATCTCAAAGCGTAATTTCTGCTAAGGAAGAAGCGTGGGTGTTGGCAGAGCTGACAGATCACTGAGGATTACATCGGCTTAGGTGATTTGTAATAAACACTTCAACAGTGTAACCTGCCTGTGTGCTCACATCCAGGAGATCTGAGGTAGGACCCGGACAGACAAAGCTGTTGGGAGCATTATCCCACAGACAGTGCCTTTTTCAGACAGAACAACCCTAGAGCAGCACACGGGACCTCCAGGTTCTACCTACAAGGAGCTTTCTTAAGCCGTTGTTTCAAAGTGTATCTTTGCCGAAAGAAAACTCACTTTGCATAAACAGAGCTGACATAAAATTAAAACCAGTAGTAAGAGATGTTAGATGCTAAATTTGGGGCTGGACAGATTGGAATACACGCAGCAGATACAGCAGCAGCTCAACACCACTGTGTATGGAGAGTGAGGCTGAAGTATGAGCTTGAAGGAGAAGGTTACAGCACCCAGAAGAAAAGCTGATGACTACCACAGCTGGAAGAGATACATTAGCAGACTAAAAATAACATATACACATAAAATGTAATAGTTTAGGAAAAAAAAAAGAAAACTGACAAAAAACCTTACTAAAACTGTGAGGGCCAGGAGGGCAGGAAGACAGAAAGCAAGATTACAACCACGATTAATTTTTCAAACTCATTATAAAATCCAGAAGTTGTAAGTGATAAAATAGAAAGTCAGCTGAAGTACCTTTTAACAAACTGATTTCCCACTTAAAGTTCACCCACAACATTCTGGAATAATATCACACAGCCTTGAGACAATTTCACCACATTTCAATCCAGAGCAAGTTTTGAGCTGAAAACATCTGAAAATAGCAGTTTGGAAAAACAGCTGTAATGCAGTCCAAGATACACTGTTATGAATGACAGCAGCACTGGAACAACTCAAACAAGATATTTCAGTGCTGAAGCTGCAGTGTTTGCCTTAGCACAGGCACAGATTTCTTGCAACAGTTTTGATGGAAATGTGAGGGACACACTCCTTACAAAGAGCTTTACAGCTCAACTGCAAAAAATAACTTCTTTACTGGGAGCCAAGTTTAGGAATTAAAAACCAAGTCTGGAAACCTGGCATTTTTCCCAAGACAAGTCCAATTACTAGAGCAAGACAACAAAATATTTCAATATAAATGCCTGCCATTTTTTGTACTGTGATTTTGAATTATGTGAAGTGATAACATGACAGCAGTGGAAATGTTTCTTCTCCTCTCTCTCCAGTACCTTCCTGCTTCCCCTTTTAAAATATTACAGAAGGGAGGTTCCTGTAGATGGAGTTTTGCCACTGACTTTAAGGTCGTCGGATGGGAAAGCGCCATGAGGAAAGAATCACGCTCTGTGTGTGCGCTGCGAGACTTGCACTTGCCAAACACATTTCATATTCCAACAGCTCATGTAAATGAGTATTTATTTTCACATGTGAGACAGGAGAAGTGTCAGTACCCATGTCCTTCAGCAGTGCTGAACCCCCTTTTTTTTTCGAGACAAACACAGAATGCACAAAGCATTTTTCCTTACCCACTCTCGGCTCCACTCAAAAGCCCCGCAACAGCCCCAGGAAGTTCAGACTTCACAATTAACAGATAAGATGACATGGCTGCAAACAGAAGCAGGACAGATTTAGCAGAGGACCAGCAGCATCTCAGCCAGCACGGCTGGACCGGCGTGGTTACGCCTGGAACATCTCAGCTCTGTGTGAGACACTGCGGCACCACAACCAGAGTTTATTTTCTAATATACTTCCTTTAAAAATAGCTGCAAGTATTGCACTGATGTCAGCTAATGCCTCCAAAGAGACTGTTACAATGTGAGTCTTGAAACAAGGAAAACATAATCCAAAGGACTAAAAGGCAAAATAATAAAATATATAGGCCTGCCCTTCTACCTGGGAATACAGACCTACAGGCTAGAGACAGACTACACAGCTGCAGCACTCCTCCTTCCTCTTTATGAGACATTATTCATGATAAGAGTAAACAATATTTGTTTCTCTCAATAGAATAGGGTTTTTTGAAGACTCAGTTTTCATAGCTGTTCAATTGCTGATGTACTAAATAAGTACAGAAATTCAAATACAAGAATAGGATTTGAAAGGGTTTTTTATATACTGTCAGGTGTGGTCCTCAGAGCTAAGACGATTATCAGTGACAGAACCCTGCTTCTCATGATAAATCCATCACCAACAAGATCCCAACAATAATATCAAGTGCAGAACTGTGAAGCAGAAGAGAAATTATTAGCTACTCTTACAGGAGTGCTGACTTGAAATTAAGTGGTTTTAATTCTATTCAGCACACACGGAATTCTACGGCGCACACACGGAAATCCAAAAGCTCCTTCACAGCATCACTTTTCTCCTTCACTAAATAAAGTGATCAAAGGCATGAATGAGAGGGTTTTTAAATCCCAATTTATACTAGTCTGATACCTCCACATACTGTTCATGTCACTTTTTTATGTAACCAGCAGAGAATTACTCAGAAAAATGAAGCTTTACAAACAGTTTCAACTAGCATCAAAGCCTACAGGAAACTAATTTCCATCCTGCAGCAGCAAGTCATTTTAGTAACGTCATAAAACGTTACATTGAATCCCTGACAAAAACTCATCTGTTGTATTCAAATTTTACTGTTCTGTATTTAGTAATTCTTTAAAATTTTACCACAGTGTATTTATTCATGCTTTAAAATTAAAACATGCATTTTGAAAAGGTAAAGCAACAAACTTTCGTAAGATGCTATTTGAATAAGTTTGTGGGGTTTTTTTTATTTAAGGAATGCTTTGAATCTTAAAAGAAAAGGTGTGTGGACTCAGACACTGCTGTACTACAGCAGTAACTGTTAAATTCTGAAGAAAGGGTAAGGTGGTCCCTACAGAGAAAGAGAATTCTGTTAATACAAAGTGACATCTACCTACCGCAAGGTTAAATTAAAACCAGTTGGTAAGTCACTAAGTAAGCAAATATTCACTTCTTCATCATTAAAAGCTCTGGTTTTTCCAATATTCTTGTATATTTAGTGACATGTAGCTGTTAATCGATTGTGTGTGCTGAGGCATTTATCTGCACTCCTGATTTACTCTCCTACAACAGAATGCAGGTTCAACCAGAGAAAATTACAGCATGAGTATTTCTAAGTCACTAGAATTTGTAAGTAAATTAACTCAATTTTTCAGGCTAAGTTGCAGTTTTTTAAAAAAACTAAGTGGGGGAGGAGGGAAAGGAAAACTCCTCTAAATTGCAATTTAACCTTATTTATCCCTTAGCGTTCTCCCCTGTATGATACAATTCTTTACACACAAGCAAGTCAGAATTTTCATACATGTAAATCCTTCAAAAAGATTTTAAAACTAGTTCTTTTGCAGTCTCCACTGCAGAAACCTTCAAATTAATTTCCAGATCAGACTTCCTCCAATATGCAATCTGTCACTCTGCCCTTGCATTCCTATTAGCCTCTGGCTAATCACTTGATCACTTATCCTTTGTTGCTCACTCCTTGTTTTTGAGAGGAGTCCTATTTCACTGGATTCCACTGCTAAGGAGGGAGCCAGTACTGCACCAACAAACTTGTGCATGCTGAACCTTTGTATGCATCTTTCTTCCTTTCTCTGGGCATATGGGAAACAATCTCACATAGTAGGATTCCCCACCCCCCCGTTTATATTCTCTTGTTTGTTCTACAAGATGAGTATTGAATAATAAATAATTTTATTTATATCCTGATGCTTAAACAAGACCTGAATCTTGTACATGAATCTGAGCAGGATGCCCGTGCTTAGGAAAGTTTAAGGAGCCAAATCCTGCTTTTAGTTCATTTGCAAACACAGATTTAATTCTCCTCAGGAGAAACAACTCCTTGCAGCTTTACTTGGCATGAAGACACTAACCACTGTGTAACTCTGCAACACACTACAGAGTGAGCAAAGAACATGGTTTGTTTGGTTGGTTTTTTAAAGATGAAACTAAAACAAGAAAAACTAAAACAATATGACAGTCCTTTTCTACTTGAGGAATCAAGAGCATAAAATACAACAGACAAAAAGTCACGTATCCTTTGCTCCAAATAACAATTTGTACCTCACTTCCCTGACGCCCCCTGCGACCGAAGCCACGTCAGGTTGTGTTGTACAAATTAAATGTGAGCTCTCCTCGGCAGCCCTAACGTGCAGCGGAAGGAAGAGATTACACAGGCACGAGACTGAACTGTGACACAAGTGAACACAACCAAAAGCACGCCCTTGTGCTCTGATTTCCTTGGAAATACTGACACGAGACACCTATTCCAGCACTGAGGGAAACAGGTTTCCTGCAGAACAAATGGTGTGCACCAGCGCAGTCTGAGGCTGCAGCAATAGGGGGATGCCACAAGGGCTGAACTAGAACTACATGAGCAACCTTCACATGGTCACTTCCTAATTTCCAGGTCCTGAATTTGCATGTCTTATGTTACTTTTAGGTAATTTTCAGTATGCACCAAGAGGTACTTGATAGAGAACTAAGCAGTTCTGAATTTCTCAACAGGCCTTGACACACCAGAACCCAGCAGAAATCAGAATTACATTAATAGTTTATTATTCAGTAGACTTGCACTGTGTTGAAAGCAGCAAGAAATACTGCTCTTAAAATACCAATCACTTTGCCATGTTCTGAAAACTTGGTATTAGCTCTTTGGCAGAAAAAGTAAAAAGTTTCTTAAAATATAAAACAGAGTACTTGCTTTACACTTCCACTACTACAGCCTGCAGTGCCTCCATGAGCTGTGACTCTCTATAAATACACAGACCATGCATACGTTATTCAGAATGTCTTTGCTGTGCTACAGTATCGTTTAACACTGAGCATATGTGCCCTTACCTGAAGAAACAGTTACTAGAGAAAAGGTTATGTTTTTTAAATAGCCCCCAAAATACCTCTTCTGAGGTAGCCCCATTTTAAAATATGTGGGTGGCTGTTTGGCTAACAGCAAAAAAAAAAGTGTTATTTCTTATTATCCTACCCAAAAAGAGACCAAATGCTTAAGTCCACAGCAATGATGCCAGAGAACGTACAATAAACTTCTATGTAAACACAGAATTTATGGTGATAAATCCCTTCAAATCAGTTCATTGAAGGAACTAAGTCTTCTGGTTAGTTTTTCCTCATTTGCCACTGTAGATCATCATATTAGAGCCCTATAAAGATGTCTTGCATTTTTAAGCACTGTGCAAAGATGGAAACAAGTTCTCCTCCCAACTTCCCACAAGAGAAGACAGGGTGGGTACTGTTTTTAATACTTCCACTTAGTGGAAGCTTAAAAATAAATGTTGGGATAGTTTATTTGGTTTTAAATGTAGATGTAGAATGGAGTGTGTGACAGAAGATGTTATCCTCGTTCATAAAGAGAAATTCCAAGAACTGAAACAGGTTGTCAACTTCTTTGCTTGTCTTCCTATTATGGAAACTGATCCTGATGAACTTGTGCTCCCTTGCTTCCCTTTCCTTCTACCTTTAGCTTTTACCTGAATTAGTCTGAAACTTAACTATGACAAGCTTAGAAAACAAACAAAAAACCCTTCTTATTCTACAGAGAACACACAGGCAGCAGATTTATTTTGACAAAACTTCATTAGTTTAATTATATGTGTACATTTATGCTAAAAGAATAGAAAAGTTTCCTACACAGCTCATCACATATCCCATTCTGTAGTACAGCTGCAGGTTAAGATTTCCTTTTGTTTTTTCTATTATTTAAAGCAAGCTTAATATTCTTTACAATATCAAACCTTTCAAGAACCATTCACTGCAATAGGAAAACACAGGAGCATGGGTCATCAGTTGTTAAATTAGTACAGAAGCTGACAAACCTGCCCTTAATTAAGGCAGCTCTGCACTGGAAATCCTCACTTTGAATCAGTCAGGATAATTAGGCTTTCAGGTCAAAAGTAAACCGTGCTGGGAAAACAAACATTCGAGTTTGTTTGAAAACAGAATTAGATTTCCCACACTTAAAGGAACCTCAGTAATTTCTTAAGGTATTAAGGATGGAGGTGTCAGCATGTAACAAGCTGTATTTTATTTTATTCCTCCATGACTTGCACCATTCATTTATTTTCAAAGTTTCTGGAGTATTGTTCTTGCTGATTACACAAAGGTTATTCCCGTCCACCCCCTCAGTCTGAAAAAATATTTGCTTTCTTTAAATTTGAAAACAAATTTTGCAAGTACACTTAGAACTAAACTGCAGAATGGATGAACTTGAGGGGGAAGAACCAAAAAAAAGGAAAAACACAGAAGAAAATAATTTGCAATTAAAAAATGCCCAATTAACTTGATAAAAGTGTCTTTTTAGTCTCTGCACAGCATCTCTAAGCAGGCACTCACAGAAAGCACACATATACATATTTGCATAGGGGGAGGTAAGATAAATATTTCATTGTTTACCTGGCAGAAAAACAAAGGGGAGGGGATGTAGAGAAGCAGGAGAAGGCTGCAGGTTCCCGAGGCGCCGGGCTGCCGGCAGCGCTCCCGGGAAGGCGGCCCAGGGTGTGCGGGGCCGGGCCAGGCCAGCAGAGGGTGGTGCTGCTTTTTTTTAAATATCTGCTTTTCACAGTGGCTACGCCTCTCGATTGCCTTCAGGAAGCTTGAAAAATAGGAACCACGGGATTATAAATACGTATTTAGGGTGTCTTACACTCACAGCAGGGTCTCTGTGTATTGTCTGTCACCTTGACTGTATTAACAGGCCATAAACTCTGCATAGCAGCATCACCCATTGGAAGGAATCCTGTCGCTTCCAGTCACTGCCTGCAACATTCAGGCAGTGCTGAGGATAAAACAGCGCTCCAGGGATACGGAACGAGCTTTATTCCTCATTACTGATTCTTACAAAGAAGAAAAACAGGTACTTTGAGGACATGCTAACTGCAGAATATAGAAACAAAAAAATCAAAAAGCACCAGTTACAGAAATTACACTGAATTAAAGGGTATTCATATGAGAAAACAAATAATTCTTTGTAAAATTAAGACAGCTGTCTGGAAAGCTTAGTTCCAACAAGTGACTGCAGTGGCCAACAAGTGACCGCATAAGCCAAGGCAGCTTATCTGAAGAAACTGAAAAAAAAAATTAACTATATTGCAAAAACACCTCACAGAGACCACCTAAGCTACATAGTGGTACCACAGGTTCTACTGCAGCACTTAATCCCACTGCTAAATAAATTTTAAATAATTCAGCTCCTGTTCTCAGGAGTTTGGACTGACGTTTGTGTGCATCCCAGCCAGCAGGCCCTCTGGGCTCAGCCACATCTCAGCCAGCAGTGACCTTCAGCTGAGGCAGCCCCAGCCCTGGGAAGCACGCTGGAAAACTCCGCATGCTTCCTGCTCGACCCCAGCGCTGGGGATTTGTTAGTGTTGGCAACAGGCTGAGAGCGGCCCTTGTGCAATACTTTATTGTGTTTGTCTCCATTTTTCCACCAGCCTTGCTAAAAATCAGCCCTTCTCTAACTGAGTCCTAAAGATTTTCTCTCGGGCCGATGGCTGCAGACTGCCCTTCTTTTCAGTCACATCCACAGAGGGGACAATTCTAGAAGGAGAAATTGCTGTCCTCCTTCCTTCCTTCTTCCTCCCCCGCTTCAGAAAGCACCTAGGAAGCTCACAAAACTTCCCTGGCAGGGGAGGGGGAAGGGCTGTGAGATTCCCAGCCACAGCTTTGGCCCACTGTGCCTCATCCATCACTTCCTAGAAGAACAACACTATTAAACAATAGCAGGGAATCCATCCAGCTGCAGTTGCTCCTGGGAAGGATGACAGGAAGAGCCAGCAGAGCCATGGAACTCAGCATTTCCGATAGCAGCCTCCCTCTCTCCCTGTGTGCCTCCAAGCCTACAACTCTCCAAGAGCCCCCTCCCTTCTCTGAGGGCACCTGACCCAATCTGGGACCCTTCAAAATCCTCTTCTGCACAGCAGGAGAGAAATAGGCACAGGAAGGATCACTCCAGAGAAAGATGTGAGTGACAAAAAGGGGCTGGGAGGAGCGGATGAAGAAACTTCAACAGCCTGGGAGGTGCAATTTGACAGTTCTCTTTCTGATCATGTGCACTTTGCACCCACACACACCAACCAGCCCTAGCTGTTTACATTTCAAGGGCTGCTGGATTGGGTCAAAATACTGAGAAATGGAATGTAAAAATTAGTAGCACTGGCCATCCCATTCAATCCTTGGTTTTCTCTCACTGACAAGTACCTATATGGCAAGAACAAGAACATACTGATTATAAGGAAAGCAACGCAAACGTTCTCCAAATTTAGTCACTCTAAGCTCTACATCTATAAAGTCTTTTGAGTTATGGTATTAAAATAACTTTAATTTACATTTGGATGAAAAGCTAACTTACTATTCTGGTGCATCCTTAGTTAATCTTGGTACTGTAATGCATTTTGGTATTTGATTTGTGATACTTGGATTAATTAAATGCCTTCCAAGGGACAATTAAAATTTTGCAGGAAAAGTTGAACACTCATGTTGGAGATGCATGTTAAAATTCCAAAGAATGTACTTGAAATGATTATTCTTTAACCTTTGAACTTCCAAATTTGACCAATCAGTGCTTTTCTGCAGCCGTACAATTTTTCCCCCCCCTTGGGTATCTTGGTAATAGAAAAAGTCAATTCCCCTATCCACATAAATCCCTAAGTGTATGCAATTAGAACATCAAATTCAAAACTGCACATTAAGCTTTCTTTAAAAAAAAAACACAAAGATGACAAATTGGAAAGCATAACTATTAAAATGATTACTAAAATGCTCTCTCCACCACAAATTAATGTAAATTACTTCTGCACTTAGACTATTTTTAGAAGGGATCAGAGCAAACTTTAAAAGAAGCCCAGACTAGATGCAGATAGTGACAATAACCCTGGTAAAGTTGCTTAATCACAAGCCATCTTTCATTATCTCATGCTCTCTAATCACTTCTGAAATAAAATACCGTATGATGCAACGTGCCCAGGTCTGATGATGGAAGAGGTAACAGAAAACAATTTTATTTTTAGCCTTACTCTGAAATCAAAGATGTTGACAGAGTCTGGATGTCTGCCCAACAGGCACCGTGTTACCAGTTCCTTCAGCCAGACAGAAAAACAAAAGAAGGGAACATTGCAAACCAGCACGGCAGGCAGAGCCCAGGTTTTACACTTACTCCCAGCACGGATCCATTCAGGACAAACTACACTCCACAGTTATACCACTCCCATTTAAAATCTGCAGAAGGACCAGAAAGACAAGAAAGTGTCTTTTCTTGCTGTGCAGTTCTTTAAGAGTCAAGGTTGTGTGAGAATGAAGAGAACTCTTCATCTCTTATTTTTTTAGGAGCCTGTCAGCCTGCAGTACAGTCACGTTCAGAGCTGATTCCTGACACGGGGCTGCCTTGGACTGCAGCATCCAGCATGCACCAGTTTGGGGCTCTAGAGTTACTGAGCTGAATTTCATTAAGAATGGCACAGAGAAGGTTATGAACTGTGATGAGGAAGAAATGAGAGTCAGATTTCCTTTGACAACAGAGTCTTGTATATGATCCCAGAATCTCCAGAACCTGCTCTGTGCATCCCTCCTTCTCTTGTACTGTTTATTTAGAGGTCCATTAAAACAAGAAAGGAAATTACAAGATTTGTTCATTGCTACAGAACATCCTCTAAAACCCGTATCAATAAATAGTCCTCCATCTTGGAATTGCTATGGTCACTCCTGCCTAAAATTAATGCTGGGACTTTTACAGCCATTTCAATTGGGCAACTTTTATTATACTGGAACTTAGCGTACGAAAATATTCCAAGTTTATCATGAAAGCAGAGTTACTTGGTCTAGTTCTAGGTGTTTACACAGTGGCAAAAACCAGCAACCATTGAACTGCCCGGACTTGACAGGTAATCTCAAAGGAAAGAAGAACAGCACTGGAATGCTGTTTCCTTCTGTTGATACATGTGATCATGGGTATCTTCCTGGTGGTAGGGAACAGAGAAGGGAGCTTTCAGATAATTCCCTCATTTAAAAGAAAGCATCCAAAACATTCACAACCAAAGGAAAAATTAGAATTGTTCTATTAGACTTAAAATTGTTCTGTCTACTGTCAGACAAATAATTTCTAAATACTTAGTGACTGTCAAGTATGTGAGCATACCTGAGTAAGAGTTTAAGTACAAAACCAGGGAGTGTTATTTTATTATGCCAAGCATCAAGGAAGACAAAATACGGACAGTGTAAGTGGACAGCCCACATGGTGTAAGTAAGGAAGATAAACAATTCCCCCCAAAAAACAAGTTATTGAGCTAACAAAAAGAAAGCTCCCATTAATGCAGAACATATGAATCAGGGCTAAGTAAACACTCACTTGCTACTCAAATCACTTAAATGCATAAGCAGGTTCCAAGAGCAAAACACAAAACACATGATCTGATAAAATGCAGCTACCAGATACAAGTGTACAGAACAGCAGAGAGGAGATGCTGCTTCCTGAGCCCCTTCCAACGAGCAGTGCAGCTCTCAAGGATGTGCTCCACATCCTGGGATGCAGCAACAGGCAGGCAACCCAACCCCCAGAATTCCCCGTCCATCCCACAGCTACAGCCCTTCTGCTCAGCACAATCACAAAAGCCTTTCCTTTAAGTTTTCTGTCCTTTTAATCAGTTTCTTAAAAACGCTTTAATTATTGTCTTTGGTGTTTGTGGAGCTTTGAAGCCTGTCACCCAGTTAATATCGAGCATATGAAGTCTCTTACCTCCAATATTCTGGATAATTATTGTAGTTGCAACAAGGACCTATAAAAAATAGACTTCTTTAGAAAGGGTAAGGATAAGTAAAATCATATGTCTATAGCAGGCATAAACCACATGTGTATCATCTTAAACACACCAGATGTAGCAGTGATAACTACCCCTGAAAGGGAGGGAATCTTCTCCTTAGTCAGTTTAACACATGGAAACCAGCACAATCTAAAATGAATATGGAAGCAAAAATTCTGCCTGAAAATATCACATTTTTATTCTGAGACAAAGCAAGAGTAATTATACAGTGAAGCCTGTTCTGCAGAAGATAAGGTTTTTAAATCACTGCAAACATAAGTGCATTCTAACTGGTATCAGGTGAATACAAATGAAAATGATAATTTACCTCTGAAAAGACAGACAGCAGAGATTTGTAAAAGCTCAAGAGTACTTCCTTACTCCTGAGTATTTTTAACTGTCAGGAATGTCATTGTTTTTCTAAACTTGCAAACCAGATAGACTTTTCTTTAGCACTTGTGATTATTGATACTGGACTGGTATGGAAGCAGAAATGGTCACAGGCTATTAAAATACGTGTCTGAATCCAAAAAAATTAACTTCCAACTGAAAAAAGAAACCCTAAAAGTGGCTATAAAGTTTTTCCAATGTTTTCTTTTGAGTTCAGTTCTACAATACCATGATCATCAGGTTCAGTTTTCTTTCTACCCACTGCTCTTCTTGACACAGGACATTACTAAATGAGTGCTGCCATTAAGTCAACTCGGAAAAAAATTAAGCTACAGTAATGAGAAGAAGTAAAAATTTGGTTTTTTGAAAAAAATGATTTCAGATTTTAAATTAATTCAAAGTCAGTTCAAAAGTCACCAAGGGAAGGAAATAAAAAGATATGATATCTTGGAATTTGCCATAGATGGAAACAAATAGTTCACACCTTTGGAAAGGGAGAATCAGCAATCTTCCAACAGCAGAAAATTTCCGTTCTTACAAATCTCAGAAAAATACATTTGAAAGGAAATCACCAGGTTGAGCAATTGCTCGACTTCAAGAGCAGTTAACCAGTAGTTTACTGTCAAACTAAGCTGCCAGTTCAAGCAAGGCTCTACACTGGCCTGGCTGTATCATCCCCTACGTGTGAGGGAGAAGTTAAGTACTACTGCAGAGAAAGAAGCAAAAAAAAAATCATCTGTGCCTGACTGAAGTGAGAAGTGCCCAGGGACAGGTGAGAATTCAGAATGGTTGTGGTGAAGTAGAAAAGCCTAAAAATCAACAAGATCAGTTAAAAGCAAGGCATGCAGGAAGCAAATCTCAAATACATGATTTAATAGTTACTGGATTGCAAAGAGAAAACAGTCTGAGATAACACAATCAGAAACAAAGCAAAGCTTGTTTTGCAGGCAAGTTTTAAGAAAAGTGTATAAATATCAAAGATGCTTCAAGAGACAACGACAACTGTTCCAGAAAACATCAGTTCACCAGGAAAGCTTGGTGAACTTTGATTATTTTATCAAAAGAACAGCCTCCCACCCTAGAAATATTCCAGTGCTCTCCACGCACACTGAAAATAAAAGGCCAGATAATTTTCAGCACAGATTACTTAAAGTGAAAACTACAAAAAAGTATATTAAGAAGAATTGAAAAAAAAAATACACACATTGACTATGATGTGAAGCTGTGAAATCTCGTTCACTTAAGCTTTTAAATAACAGATTAGACAAACATCTGCCAAAAATGGTTTATGTATGTTCAGCCCTGCTTCAGAGCAAAGGCAGAGTAAGTCACATTTTAATTTCTCCTAAGGCTCTAAATTTCTATGACTTTTTCAAGTAATGGCTTATGGTTAATGTGTACAGAACAACTCCTGTAAAAAATGACTGTATCTTATACCTTGTTTTTATCAAGGTTTATTATCTCTTGAGGTTGATCACTTCTTGATTTGATCAATAAATACTGATCCTCAGACTACACTCATCTGCTTATTAATGCTAATGGAAGTCTTACAAACACCTGATAGCTCACGTTTAATTCTCAGTGACATTAAGACATAAGAAATCACACTTTAGCTGTTAAGCCAAACTGATTTTAAAAAATTAGCATTGTTTCAGTAAAACATTAAAATCACACTTGTGTGTTAAAAACCTGTTTTCGGTAGGCTGTAACTGGAACACAGAACATAGAATTCATAACATTAAATGTGCAGTATTCACAGGCAGTTTCAGTATTTCCTGTGCACCCATAATTACTGCACAACATCACTGTTAGGAAAAAGAGATTCAGTACACACTACAAAAAAATCACAGCTAACATTTTGATTACTCTTATACCAGAAATGGTTAGTTTGATGGTGGCTTTGTTTGGTTTCTTTTGTTTGTTCATTTGGTTTTTTGGGTTTTTTAAAATCATGAGCTAAAACAAGTAAGAAACATTCATGTGAAGAGCTTATTAAACAAAAGGAAACAAATAACATGCATTAAATGTATTCTGAATTGTTCCTGTTGTGGAAATGACATGAAAACCCATCCCTTATCTTAGATCCCTATTAAATGCTGAAACACCAACAGCAAATCAATCCCTTACCTGTCTCTTAACAGTTTTACAACAGAGGTAGGACTGAATCAAATCCAAACCTCGAGCCAACCTGACAACAATGCCAGTGGGCAGATTTGTGCTGACAACTTAAAATGAACACTGATAGGAAAGCTGCAAAAAATCTTGCATTTAAGGAGTGTCAGTTTAACTGAAGTTGGGCTTCCACAGAGCAGACACACAAACTGAAACCAAGTGAAAAGCTTCAGGATGTAACAGATTTTTCAGCATACTACGGTGTCAGTAATTTCAGTACTTATTTCATTTATGTCTCTTTATTATGCAAAGCACATTTGCATATCAGAAGCATGAGACCAACAAGAAAAATAGAGGTAAAAATGAATACTCACCTTTCCAGTTGATCCAAATGCAAACAGGCCAAGGTCTTCATAAGATGTGACAGCTGTTGGTAAGGGGAAAAGAAAAAAAAAGCTAAAATATCTCCAACTTGAAAAGCATGAAAGCTCTATTTTTGGGCGGTTTTTTTCTCTTTTAAAATTGAAATATTCTTTTAATTCTGTATTTTATTATAGTATTTTTTTATTTACAGAACAGCTTTTATATACACCTGTACTCCTGCTACAAAATACGGCTCTATGCTCAAACATTTAGAGACTCTTCGGACACTCAATTTACTATTTGCAGTTGCAATATCTAAAATATAATAGTGATATAATTGCAAACGGCCTTCTCCCAAAGATTTTCTTTGTACGTAAAGAATTATGAGATTAGCATCAACAATTAGATCTAAGATATTTTTGTATGTTATTCCTTAAAAGAGCAGGTTTTTTTAAATTAAGACGACAAAAGAGGATACATTTTCATCTTTCCACAAATATAGACATCACTATCTTTCCAGCTTTTAAGAACTAGGCCCCATCTATTTTCAAGAGAGCCGAAGGTAAACACCTTCTTTGGTTGAAATTTATTATTAAAAACCCAAAACAAAACAAAAATCCTGCCCTTACCTGCACCCGACTTACATAATTACATTAAAACAGCCTGTGGTTTCCTGTATAATTTTGCTGGGTTTTAGCTGAAGCTCACTTCTATTATTGCTGGTAACTCAAAACAATCCCTTCTCAGAGAGAAGGAAGTCATATTAAAGCCTTTCATTGTTACTCTGTATTTTGTTATTAGAAACCCAAGCAGTATCAAAAAGTTGGAACTTTTCTGAGAAATACCAGTCACTTTCTTGGGATATAATAAATCAGCTGTGAATGCCTCAGGGGGCAGAATTAATCTCAAACCCACAGAATTCTATTGTCACGACACTTGGTTCTCTTCCTCGATTCTGTTTGGTACAGAACTGCTCCTGCTCCTGGCACATCTCAGTTTAGGGCCCGGCCTCGCAAGCTGAGGGGCTGGAGCAGCTCCACACCTGAGGGAGGCCCCACGCCCTGCAGGCAGTGACGCACGGCGTGGGAGACACGGGCACCTCACAGAGATCAGATCGCAGGACTGCAGCCTCGGACTTGCCCAAGCTTAGGTGCTTTTATTTCCTTGAAGTTCTGCACACAATCAGATCAGTGCTCCAGAAGGGGAAAAAAACAAAACAAAACCAAACAAAAACCAAACCCAACAAAACTTCATTAATTTTCTCATATGATTTTCTCAAGGACAACGTTTCCGATTCTGCTCTACCACAGACACCAGCACACTATGACAATATAAATGAAATAACAAAATTAAATGAGCCAGAGTCAGTGCTCAGCATAAACCCGGACTATCTCTAACAGACATAATTAACCAAAAATATATCTTACTAGAATTTATCCTGTATTTTTCTTAATTTCTTTTTATAAAGTAGTTGATCACAAGAAAAAAAATTTTAGACAGCCATCTTCAATGGCATAAAACAAACATCAGTAAAATATTAAACATATTTAAGAGCAAGTTGTTTTTACCACATGGTAACAAATACACAGCACACATGCATGAGGCATTATCAGCAAAGAAAACAAAAGTTTCTACACAATGCCAAAAGAGCAATATGAAACCTTAGGATATTTTCTGTAGTACCTGTTTCTGCAATCAGTTTAGTCCTGTGAACACTGGGAAGCCCTATTACTTGACCACATTACTTCTGTAATTTCAAGAATATATGGAGCAAAACATTAAGCCAAATTTATATACAGATAAGTAAGTTCTGCCTGATTAGCTTAATTTTTATCCTGTTATTAACAGTCCATGGAAATTATCCCTTCAAATGTGAAGGGAAATTGGCAAGTATACTACCAGCAATATTTCTGACTAACTTGTAAAATGAAAAGAAAAAAACAGCCACAGAATTTCAAAGTGCATCCCACTGAAATTCCCAACTCCTCTGCTTTACAGAGTAAGCTTAGCCTTTATCAGCCCAAAACAACACAGGTCAGACTGAATTAACTCCAGGAGAAACACTGACTAAACTAATCCCAGCCCAACACTTGACACTTGGCAATATTTTTTTTGCTAAACCTTTTGGTCTACACAAATCACTTGATTTTGTCAAAGTCCACACCAACAAAACTGAGTAACTGAAGACACTTCTTTATTTTTGAACTGCAACTAAAATGCTTGTGCTTAATAAATCCTGGCCTCTGTTTAAAATGGAATTAGTATTAGAGCTTCCTTTTCAGGTGTTTTATAGGTCAGCTCTTTCCTAAATAAGAGTTCACAAACATTTTCAAAAGTTTCTCTTCACCGCCCTTTGAATTTTTCTAGCTCATTTTTAATATAAAAATACTAAGATTTCCTTCCAATTTGTTTTCATGGATTAAGTTTAATGCTGTAACACTGTTTACAAATTAATATAGATTTTTTTTAAAGAAGTTTAATTACCTATTTTGGAATCAAACACGTACAGAGATTTTTACTTTGTCAAGGTCAAGGCTGTATTTCCCACTTTTTAAAGACAGTGTTCCAAGGAAAAACTTGGAATACTATCCAACATTTAATTACTTCAATAGCTAACAGGAATTATAGGAAATACAATCGCAAATCTTATTTTAAAAAATGAAAACACAAAAGGTCATAAATCCAGCAGATTTATCCAGACATAGCTCTTGTGCAAGTCCTACCTGTCAGCATTAGGTGATAACTAATTATTAGTTTCAGACAAGAGAAATTCTTCATCCTGTCACTTCAGCTGTCTGCATTTCAAAAATGCTTCCTTGAGATGGACGGTTGCCTTTGGACAAGAACTGAGGAGTTAAACCCTTTTTGCATATCAGGCCCCTGAGTTCATAACATCCAAATTCTTCTTACTTCAATAAACTTAAATCCTTAGTTCTACCCCTCATCATAATTCTTTTGCAAGAATCTCTTTTTTTTTTTTTTACTAGACAACAGCTTAATACCACCTAGTGCCCATAAAATACAGAACTGTTCAGCCCGAAGTAAGAGGCTAAAAAGGCCATTAAAATTACCTCAAGTCTCCCTTTTGCTTTTGCTTCTCATGTATCTCTCTAGCTATGTGTTTCAGGTTCTGATTCCTTTCTAATAACCAGCACTCCAAAAGGAGAAAAAAATTACCAAAGACTTAATCCCAAATCATCAAGCAGCCAACAAGATCAACCATAAAAGTAACCCTACCTCTGAGGGGTGTTTTTTAAGAATGTATGAAGAAGATCACTCAACAGGTGGGGACAGGAGCAGCAGATCTAAGAAGAATCAGGAAGCAATCATCTGAGAGACCAAAGGCAGCTAAAGAAAACACAGCCAAGAAGGAAAGAAGCAGAAGCTTTCTCCCACCACCTCTGAAAAGAGAGGAAAACAGATGAGAGGGAAACAATAAGCAGGGAGACTTCCTGCAGTAACATGATCTTTGTGTACAAGAAGTCAAGGAACGACTAAGTTGTTTCAGTAACAATTAAAAGACACAGGAATTAAAACACGAGCAGATTTGACTGTAGGTATTAGAATGTGCTGTTTGAACAGTCTCAAAGCAGTGCAAGTTCCAAGGACTGCAGCATGACTTCTCATTCAGCATCAAAAAAGCTCTATAACATGCATCTAAAAGCACCACAAGAATAATGATAATCCAATATGATTAAAAAACCTGAAAGGTATCCATTTCAAACCATGGACAAAAATATATGTACTATTCCTCGGAGAATGAAAGGCTGCTATTTTATTGCTCTTAAGCATTCACTGAAAGCAAAAGCACACACTAAAGTAGTGAGGTTCAGCCAGCACCAAAATAATTTTGCTGCAGAAATACAGGATCTCTCTAGAAAGAGAAGAAAGGCATTCGGAAAAAAAAATTTAAAAACCTAAAAACCAGTCAGTCTGGCATTGGCTTTGCATAAAAAGTCTCAAAATCCTATTTTTAAATGGCAGATATTAATTGTTAAAAACTTTAAACATTTCAAGGTCAGTGAATCAGACAGCACTGCTAACATGCTGTTAACTGCAATCTTTATACTGGGTCATGTCTCTGTGATAGAGCTGAGGAAATATTTCTGAGCTCACTGTTAGATAAATCATTTTCACTTACCAGTCTGAGTGCACATACTGAGCAGAAGAAACACAGAGTAAGAAGCAAGGCTGGCAACAATCAGCAGCAAGATACTAAAAACCACAAAATATTCACAAGTAAAGCACTTTTACAGTACAATGCACTTTCGAGCTTTAAGAACACTACTTTTGCAAGAATTGAGCTACCACAAGAAAGATTTCCTCATTTTATGGCTTGTATCTGCTGACTATGGTTCACATGGTCTCTGATCTTCCCAATATTTGCCAAGTTGCCCTGACATATGAATTACAAAATGGACATAACCACGGGAGTTTGTGTGTGCACATATACACAAACACAGAAACTCCAGTGAAGTGAAACCAGTGCTCAGGAAATGGTCAAGGCGACAATTCCAGTGACTTTGGCCCCATTATCCATGGATTAGCATTTGCAACAAGTCAAAGTGCAAACAAAAGGACAAACTGGTTCACAGTTTCCAGGAATGTCCCCATCCTATTCCTCAAGGCCCATTCCTGGAACTAAAGGAAATAACAGTTTTGAAAGGAAAATATCAATCTATCAGGAGTAATGGCCAAGAAATTGCCACCCTGTGGCAATTTAATGCAACATCTGGGCAGGACTTACGTTAGGCCCAATCTGAATGACTAAATCAAAAAGGGGAAGATCTTAATCAACAATTCTGAAAATCACAAGCTATTTATTTCTTCCTCAGATTTGCACAGGAGTCTTAGTAATCAAGTTTTGTTCCATTTACAACTGCAAGCCGAGTTTAAAAATGAGTATATGTAAAAACTGAAAACTTACCTAAACCCCATGATCCCTGTGTTGGCCATGGCATAGGATAAGCCAAGTATCCCACTGCCCATGATTGCATTCATTAAGTTAAATACTGAGAAAGCAAAGGAAGAACCACGACTTGAAGAACTCTGTAAAAAGGACAGGGAAAAAAAATGTACAATTAGTGGAAGAGGTGTTTTGATCTTTCCTAGATGAAATTCAAGGGAGCGGCAACACTCAACTTTTCCTTCTTTAATCTAAAATCTCATTTCTCATTCTAAAACCACGCAAACCCTTGTGCACACGCAACAACACGATGCCGCCCCGTGAGCATCTCAAGACGCCCACAACCTTCGAGCACAGTGAAAGCAGAGCGCCAAACGAGCACAGCAAGATCTACGGCTCGGAGCAGGCTCTCCCTGCGTGCTCGCAACAGGGCGAGGGCACATGGCAGCACTTCCAAGAGCTCAGCAAGCAGGGACTCGAAGGGATCAGGAGCACCGCCGGGACCAGAGGCTCATTCCCCCCCCTCCAGGTGACTCCCTCCTCCCCGGTGCTGTCACCCCGGAGTCAACCCCCACAGCCCCGTCCCGCCCGACCTCTGAGCCCGCGCTCCCC
>WEIT01016590.1:500759-542777 GCA_013389985.1 Dryoscopus gambensis
GAGGGCGGGGGCGGGGGGGGCTGAGCGGGGGCAGCGAATTCCCGGAGGGGAGAGCGGGATAAATGGGGATCGTGGTGGTGAGGGAAAGGATCGTGTCTCTCCATAGGTGCCTGGGGAAGGTGGTTGCCGTGGTCTCCAGCCAGACCCAGCGCTGCGGGCGGCTTTGTCTTGTGGCCTTAATCCAGTACCGAGAAGCGACAGGATGAGGGGACATGGCCTCCAGATGCGCCAGGGGAGGCTTAGTTTGGACATTAGGAAGAATTTCTTCACAGAAAGCGCGATCAGACACTGGAACGATGTCCAGGAAAGTGGTGGAGTCACTGCCCTGGATGTGTTTAAGGAAAGATTGGGCGAGGCACCCGGTGCCGTGGTCTCAGTTCGACTCGGTGATCCCAGAGGTCTCTTCCAATCTAATCGAGTCTCTGATTCCGAGCACCACGCCACCCTTTTCCATCCCCAGGAAAAGCACGGGGATGCTCAGGCCTCAGGATGAGGGATTTGTGCTGTGCAGCAGACGTGAGGAATGCCGTGTGTCTGTCTGAAGGAGGTGTGCTCTGCCAAACCCTGGCTTAGGGAAGGGGGCTGCCTGGGAGGTGCAGGGAGTCCCAGCGAGGAGCTGGGATTTGACAGGGAGGGAGGATGGCAGTGGGACCGGCTTTGCCAGGGTTTGGGCACAGCAGGTTTGTGAAGGAGAGAGCTCACAGCCCGTTGTTAGCCTGGAGAGGGGCAGGGCTGAGGGAGGCAGGCAGGAGAACCAATTTCCTTTCACAGCCTCTCTCTCAACACAAGCTTCCCAAAACGTCAGGAGAAATGCCAGCCTCCAGTGCTGCCTAAACCATTGGTTCCTGCCTTGGAGCAGCCAGTGCCAAGGCAGACAGTTGGTCTGTCTCTAGTGGAGGAAACCATTTAGAGAAGGGTAAAGCCCCTGGATGAAGAGGGGCTCAGTGGCAGGAACAGACATTACTGATGCTCCTCTGGACCTTACGGGGAACATTGCATTTAATGGATGACCTTTCTGGCATGCACCTCATGGTGCAAAGATCTTACAGAGCTTGTAACCCCTTACACTGGGGCATGGGAGGCAGAAATCACCAAAGAGTGATCATGACCACTGTTGCTGATAAATGTTTTCTAGCAACCACTGCTTGGTAATGAATTTTACCAGACACAGGAGGGATCCAACAGTAGGATCAAGACAGTAGGAATCTTTCCATTTGGCTTACTGGGATTAATACCACATTTATTAGAACAAAGAGAGGTCATTGGTTTTTGGCAGGAGGGGATGATCTCGCCGCTTGAAGTCAGTTAACGTTTGAGTCTAAAAGTAAATTAGCAAAATAACAGAAATTTGCAGTATATATTTCATAATAAAGAGCTTTACTAAACTATTGTGGATTGTTTGGTACAGATGGAAATTCTGGTTTTAAGAGAACAGCAAATCCATGTGATTTGCAGCCTTTTAAATGGAATGATTACATAATGTCTATAAAATGAATAATTTCTCTTCTAGGACTTTGTGGAGATTGGGAAACTGTGCCAGACTACTGAAAACTAATCATTTTAGGACAGCTGCATCTAATACATCATTTCCAGCAGTTTGGATGTTATTGGCACAATATTCTGGCAGAATACCTGGGCTCTTTGTAGTAGTTAAAAAAAATACTTCCTTCACAATGCCCGAAACCGTGGAGGATAAAACTAATCCAGAACTGTATTTGCCACATCCCGGAGTGCGTGGGATGACAGTGCTCGACAGAGAGGCTTTCAAAAGGACAGTGGTCGTTCCAGCTCTTAAAGTCAAGAAGGAAATAGTGAGTAGTGTGCTGAAGTCCCTAAAACAATCAGTACTGCAGCGTCCCGGCCTCAAGCGGGTGGTGGAGGATCCGGAGGATGAGGACAGTAGATTTGTTATCCTGGATCCTCATAAAATACCGGAATTCTCATTAGGAGAGTCAGAGCAACAGGTCCTGAAACAGCTCAGTGTCCACCCTGAGGTGTCCAAGTACCACCTGGAGCTGACTTACGAGAATTTCAAGTCGGAGGAGATCCTGCGAGCCGTCCTTCCCGAAGGTCAAGAGGTCACCTCTGGATTCAGCCGTGTTGGCCACATTGCTCATTTGAATCTCAGGGATCACCAGCTGCCCTACAGACACTTGATTGGTAGGTGAAACAGCTCCTCTCAGGAAGGTGTTTGTGTCATTTGTGTATTGTTAATAAGATATGTACTGAGGGGCACAGTTCTCTCCTCTCACAGTGTGGTGCTCTCCCCTGGGCCAGGGTGAAGCGTGTGCCTTAGGAAGGTCACAGCTGCAGCCCCGGGTCATTAGAGGGAGGTTGTTCCAACACACACTTACTTTTGGTAATTTAGCTGTAAACAGCAGGTTTGTTGTGGCTGTTGTAGAACGTTAAAAGGTCCTGGTCCCTTAACGAAAATTATCTCTTACTCTCTCTTTCAGGCCAGGTTATAATGGACAAGAATCCGGGAGTCACCTGTGTAGTGAATAAAACCAATATTATCGACAGCACATACAGGAATTTTGAAATGGAAGTGCTTGCCGGGGAGAACAACCTGGTGACCAAGGTACAGGCCTTTCCCCCCGGTATTTTAAATTTAATGTGCTAAAACCCAAAGGCATCTTTTGGAGAGATGTGATGCAGGGATGCTGCTGAGACCTTTGCACAGTGCCCTTCCTGACACCTGTCTGAGCCTAAGGCTTGGCTGTGACTTCTGCGTTCCTTTCCTTGGCAGATCCTGGTGTGCCAAGGGCAAACTCCGCCATAGGAATCAGGAAGACATGTATTCTTCCAAGTTCACAGCCTAGATTTAATGATGTGGATTTGATATAAGAAAATGCAGTTTCCTAATTTCACCAAGCCTTGTACAGTGGCTGGTACAGAAAGTAAGAATGTGGTTTTCAATCTTACCAACTTTGCAACTTAGGCAACATTTTGCCTTTGCGTTTTTTGTTTCCTGTCAGCAACAAGACAAACCTCCTGTCTCCTCTGCTCTAACATTTATCAGGTGTAATCACTGTGTAACTGCCAAGTGTTTTTCACATAGGGTTTCTTTTCTGTAGCTGGAAACTTGGCCACTGCTCCCACAAAAATATTTTCTCTTATCTGTTAGCAGCTTTATACTTTCAAAAGAGAAAACATGATATTACCAAAAAAAAAAGGTTGAATAGCTTGGTGGAACATCCTGTTCTTGCAAGAGAGAAGGCAGTTGGATTGTCAAGGCAGCAGTGACAATTGAGTATTATGCAGATGGTGTCACCACACACCTGGCACACCATGGAGCTGCACCCGGGAGTGCAGAGACACTTCAGGGTGTTTCTTGCTTGTGGTGATGTGGATCCCAAGTTACTGTACTTTGGAATCAGACAATTCCACGTGCTGGTGCAAAGAGAGTATTATCTTGCATCCCATTCTCATCTGAATAAATACTGTTCCTTTTCAGGTCTGTTCTTAAGATCGTGGTCATCCCAAAGCTTGGGTTTGGATCAGTTTCCAGACTCTGTCACCTTGGGAGATGAAATACAATATTTTTCAAGCTGCAGAACTGGCTCCCAGTGGCTTTGAATTTGGCTGACAGTTCCCGTTCTTGGGCCTATCATTCTCAGACGCTTATTTACTGAGTGCACTCCACAAAGGAGGGCTTGAGGCATCTTTCCAACGTCTGCTTTCAATAAAGGAGTTGTCAGCCATCCACAAAGCTCTTGAAAACCCTCAGGTTTTTTTAGGGTCATTTTAAGTTGCTGCTCTATTTCCACCTAGTGATTGAAACCTGCATAAAGCCAGCCAGTGAGATTGACACTGGGGACACGGCTGTTTTTGATGAGTTGATCTGTTGATTTAAGATCTGTTTGTTTGATTGCTTAGTTGATCTGTTGATTTAAGATTCATGAGTACGGCCAGTGGGACAGTGCTGATGTACATGTTACCTTTAGATGAGGCACCTTGGTTTTTAGCTGTCTTAATTACTGATAACGCTTAAATCTGCTTTGAACAAAGAGGCTTAAGCAAGTGTTTTGGACTTTCAGGTCAAAGAAAATAACACTGCCTATGAACTGGACTTCTCCAAAGTCTACTGGAACCCGCGCCTGTCCACGGAGCACGGCCGCATAGTGGAGCTGCTGAAGCCCGGCGATGTCCTCTTCGACGTCTTCGCTGGGATCGGACCTTTCGCCATCCCCGCGGCCAGGAGGAAGTGCCGCGTGTTCGCCAACGACCTCAACCCCGAGTCCTACGCCTGGCTCCTGCACAACTGCAAGCTCAACAAAGTGGACACCAAGGTAAAAGCGTTCAACATGGATGGCAGGGACTTCCTGCGGGGGCCGGTGAGGGAGGAGCTCAGCAAAGAGCTCCCGCTCCTGAAAGAAGGACACAGAACCGCTTTCCACATAGTGATGAATTTGCCAGCTCTGGCTGTGGAGTTTCTGGATGTTTTCAGGCATCTCTTGGTCGGGGAGCCCTGCAGCCCTGCTGGCCTTCCCACTGTGCACTGCTATGGCTTCTCCAAACACAGCAACCCCGCCAGAGACATTCAGGAGCGAGCGGAAGCTTCGCTGGGAACCTCCTTGGCTGGACGCTGTTCCACCTTCCTGGTCAGGAACGTGGCGCCCAACAAGGAGATGCTGTGCCTCAGTTTCCAGATCCCAGCGGACGTGCTCTACAAGAGGCCCTGCCCTGATGAAGGTAAGGAACAAGGCTCCCATGAGGCAGTGGGATTTCAAGCTGCACCTCGCGCTGCTTCAGGCTGGTCCCACCTGGTCAGCCCCATGGGCCACTCCGGGCGTGTGACAGCGGTGTGGATGCGGCGCTGAGCGCGGAGGTGGCCGGCAGGACCGAGCGCCTGCACGTGTGCGGCAGCTGCAGGCCTTCCTCGCTCTTGGTAACAGCAGCCTGCTCCTCTGATCCCAGCATGAGCCTCCCAGAAAAATGGTGGACTGGACAGGATCACCCCACAGGCCATAAACCAGACCTTTATGCCTCAGGTTGTGCGCTGGGGGAGGATGGGGAGTCAGTGATCCTTGTGGGCCCTTCCAGTGCAGGATATTCAGTGGCTCTGTGATCTAGTGCCAAGCACACATCTCTGTTAGCTCAGTACGTCAGAACTGGAGCTGCATGTTTGCCCAGATCAGTGCACCTCCAAGGGACTGGTCCCTCCTCTGACCTCCTCATGCTCACACGGACTCAGTGAGGTCTGGAGTCACCACGTCAGCACAATCAGGTTCTGTACCTGAGTCAATATAATTGAGACACAGATACCCTTAGAGATCTTCAGTGCTGAATTTGGTTCTTTTGTGGGAGGTTTCTTTGTTTATAATTGTTCATTTGTTCTTGAAGTACTTGTAGAAACTGGTTGGTTTCAGTGATCTTGGGCTTTGCACTACATGACAGAGGGGGCAGAGGGAGGCTCTCAGTCTGCAGTTACATGAACTGGAGGAAAGGAGGTTTTTTAAAGCTTTAATGCCTTGAAACTTATTTTTATGCTGTTGTTGGGTAGCACTGAAATGTAGGTCAAAATACACCTCCATACAGGTTTTTTTTTTGGCATTCAATAAAGACCCCCCATTATTGCTGTAACGTTTTCATTTGTGACTGTTAATCCCAATTTTAACTCTCATCTCTTCCTGTTAAATCCCTTAACAGAGCTCCCTGTTCCAGAGCTTGTGGTTAGGTCAGTCTGTTTACTGTACATTAAATAACTTACTTTTTCTAATCTTTTCCAGCAAAACCAGCCTCGAAACGTCTGTGTACCAGCCAAGATTCTTCTGAAGAGAAGTTACCGAGTTGAAGACCAGAGCTCTGGTGACTACCTGAGTTTGTGTAAAGGATATTTAGGGTGTCTCTGTTTTACCCCTTGAGTTACTGGGAGCAGACCTGTGTTCCCATCGAGTTGCAGCTTTTCTTTGGGAGCCTTGCTTCCTGCAGTCACCTTTTCTTTTCATTGTGGGATCAGCTGAAATTGTTGTTACTACAAAAAATTAAAGCTTTGCTCTTTTATAATAAATGTGTTTTGGTACTTCCCTGCTCTTCATTGTTCCACACCCTGTGCTAATTCAGTGACATGGCCTGGGGTGGGTTTCTGCTATGGCATTTTGATAATGTGCAAGATGTGTGGAGAACAGATTTTTATGTCTTGTCGGGTCTAGGAAGGTGACTTGTACAACCCCTGCCTTGGATTCTCCCTGACAGATGTTTTGGGTTCAGAATATTGGATTATGGTTAGCAGATGCACAAACAGCTCTTGTGTAGGCAAGGTAACCTTTCAAAAGCTTAACGTGAGATACCAAGAGGGCCAAATAGCCCAATATCCTGAGGTTTTGAGTAAAAAATGCTTTTTAACACCAAGATTTAGTTAGGGATTAGCTGACTCCTAACTTTGTTTGCCCATGGTTAAAGCCAGAAAGACTTTAATGCCTTTTGCACGTTTACAGATGAAGTTCATGCTTGCATTGCAATTCCAGCCTGAAACCAGCACCTGAAAAACAGTTTTGTCCTCCTGAAACCATGTCCTCCCATGGCTTTTGAGCTTCTGCCCTCTCCCAGCTCTCCCCACCTCTGCCTGCTCCCCTGCTGTAGTCCCTGGATGATCTTTCTGGCTGGCTGCTTGTATTCTGCAGGGATTTGAAAAGCCTCTGCCTTTGATTTCCTTTTCCTACCCATCCAAACTATTGTTGGGCAATGTCAACCACAAATAGTTTGTTTGGCCAGAGAACTTGGCTCGCCCTCTCAGTTTCAGATATTTTCCCTCAGCCCAAGCTCTGAGCTCACGCCCAGCAACCAGATGTCTGCCACCCTCCCGGCCCTGCTGCTGTGGCTCCAGCCCCGAGCCTGCAGCCGCTGGATGTTTGGTTCTCACCCAAACACCACCAAGGGCCACGGATTTGTTTTGCTCGTGGCTCCGTGTGACGGCCTTTCCTTCCTTGGCTGCACAGCCGGTGTTTGGAGCAAGCCCTCGCAGCCTGGTTCCTGCAGGAGCACATTTATCAATCCCCAGGGAGGCCACCGTGACTCACCCGCGTGTCCTGATCCCTCCCTGGCCGGTGCTGCACCCGAGCGTTCCTGCAAGGCCTCCAACACCGAGTGCCCGCAGCTCCGGCCTGTGCGCGCTCCGCTCCCGGGCACTGCCGCACTGGGATCCTGCCCCGGCCTCGCCGCTGCTCCGCTGCCTGTCACGTTTCCTGACACCACTGCTGCTCTGCAGCTGCTGCCCTCTGGCTTTCCATAAACACCTGAACGTGCCTCCTGTTCCTCGGGCCCTCCACCACTCTGCAGTGATGATCCCTCCCTGGGATCTCTGCCTGACACAGACTGCAGGTCCCTGCGATTCCACATGGCCTCACAGCCCGAATTTAGGGCTTGGCACCACTGCAGCAACGGAAACCAGGCTTTGATCATCATTTCTGGGTCAAGCCTATAAAATACGTAACTCTGATTTGAACTAAAGCATCCCAGGGCAGGGAAGGATTTGAGTTGGTCAAAGTTTTGTTCCCTTAATAACACTTGAATGCCAGTGTTATTCCAGCAGCATAACTTTAGATGCCACTTTAGCAGATACGTCACTGCACTCATAACCAGGGGGTTTCCAGCTTTCTGTGCAGCTGCCAGTTCTGTGTACAAGAAATGAAATAATAAATAATAGCCAAGCTACACACAAGTTAATAAGTGTATTGAAATTATAAATATTAACGTGCATATGCAGTTCTGCATTCATTAGGGCATGACCTGGGGCTTTACAAAGTGAATATAAACAGATCATGGGTGAGGTGCATCTTTGCCAGTCTGGGTGAGCCTGGGAGAGGGGAGAGACGAAAAGGGATAAAGGCAAGGAGGGGAGGATCTGATCTTTTCCTCACCTCTGCCTTCCGTAACATTCCTGGTCAGCAGCTGTTCTGGGCACAACCAACAGGATTTCAAAGGGCAATGGAAATTTTGCCACCTCCCCCCATTTTCTTTAATAAGAAAGCACCAATTCTGGAATAGATCTCATTCTTCTCTTTATTACAGCATAGAAAAAATACATCCATCTAGTGCACTCCTCAGAGTAGGATTCAACAGCTGTGAGCAGGATGCCTCTAAAACGTGGTCCAAGGTCGCTGTCCTGAGCAGCTTCCCATCTCCTGCAGTTCATACAGCTCATGGCAAAGTCCCTCCTGCCACGGGAACCCGTCTCTGCTGCAGTTGGTCAACGTTCCATCACAAGGAGCGGGGAAGGAAGGAATACAAAAGTAGCAGATCAAGTGGCAGGGATCATCCCCAAAGCCAAGGGATGTTTCCACCTAAAGAAGCTCCTGAGTTTATGACAGAAAAGATGCAAATTGAGCTAAACAGGAGAAAACAAACATACAAAAGCAAAACAAACAAACCCCACGGGGAAAAGGGAACCCCACAATTTTGACTACTTCAGTGACTTCGCCTTGTATCGAGGCTTCTTAGATTGCTTCTAGAGCACCTCAGCTGAAAGACTTGGAGCTAAAGATTTGTTTTCCAGGCAAAGGTAAGAACCAAGTGACACACCGAGGAAGGATCCCACACAAGAGTTGTGTCAGCATATTTCCAGAGTTTCTCATCTCATCCAGCTGGCAGGAGGAAAAACCCACTTGTCTAAACTGGGGAAACTAGTTTTATGGGAAGAAAATGTAGGCTTGAATATTGACACTAAATGTTATAATCGAAATGGCATTTAAATGCTTGTGCAAATAAAACCCTGCAATAAGAGTAAAACCACAAACTTTAATAAAGTCTGGCTTTATTTTAAAAAAATTTACAAGTGTATTTCTTTAAGCCTCAAACGTACACAGCTGAGTTATTCACATCTTCCATTAGATGTGGCTTATTGCTTCAGCCTCCCTCAGCAAAGTGCCACATGACTAACGAGTTTCCCCCTCCACAAGAATGTATCTACCATTTTACAAAGCTCTCGTGCAGACGGGGTTTGTTTTTTCCCTTTAACACTTAAACACAGCTGGTTTTGCACCAGAGGACTGCACAGAGCGGTGAGCGCAGCCCGGCCGGCGCAGATGGCAGCGATCCTGCCCCACCTTTGCTGGCTTGGGTCGCTCCTTGGCCCGCTGGGTGTCCCTTGGTCCCAGGCCGTGCTCCCTGGCTAACTGGGGTGCCAGAAGAGCCCGCTGAAAGCGTCCTGCAGGGCGCGGTGACAAGCCAGGGAGGACGCGTAGCCCCCAGCCAGGTCCTGCGGAGAGGCGGCTCGAACGTGGGTGAGGTACCTGCAGCGAAGAGCGGCGTTAGTTCAGAGCAGAGGAAACACATCAAACACCCCTGCAGTTCACAGGACAGCAAGGGCAAGGCTGCTTTTGGGCAAAGCAAGGAGATGGAGCTGCCCACTGCCCACTGCCCACATCAGGATAAAATTCCATGAGTTAAAGCAATGATGCACCTTCAGCCAGGCTGCCCCAACGAGCGCTCTGGGACAGCAGGAGGTGGCAGAGGGTGAAGGGCACCCAGGGCTCTGTGTTCCCTGTGCTTGCTCTGGGGGATGGTTCATTTCCCCACTCCCACAGGTCCTGCCAAGACAAGGACACCACCAGAAGCTTTCCTGCACTCCTGCAGAACAGGAGGGTTTCAGCTCAGACACTCCCCCAAGCCAACTGTGCCGGTTGCACTGAGGACCACGGGGCTGAGCTTCCTGCCCTCGGCTTACCCGTGCCTGGAGCCCACTGACCCTGGGAATTAGATCTGTGGCTGCCATCACTTTGGCTAAAGAAAGCTCTTAACTTCCCCACTAATTAAGCATCATCACCCATTTGCAGAGCCATCTAATTCTACCCCAAACCTTCCAGACAGTTGAGTTGACATGGAAACACGAGTTGACACGGAAACACAAACACGCTGCCTGCGCTGGCAGTGCCACTCTTGGCTCCCCTTGGCTCCTTCCAAGGGCTCCACCCCAGCCACGCACTCTGAGAGCTCCTGTTAAAGGACGGCTTCACTCCACACTGTAACCCTACAGCTCTTGCACCCCACGAGACAGGTACAAGACAGATTATCCCACAGTTTTGCACCAAAACCCCATCAGATAGATGGAACCATAGCCCAGCAGGACCAGCATGACAAGCATCTCCAATCCTGACCACCAGACACAACCCCACAAACAAAAAGTGCTTTCCACAGGGGCTGCGCTTCAGCCGCTGTTTTGATTCCTCACTTGGTACATGTTGCTCCTGGGAAGGTTGAGTCATTCCACCTCTGGCTTGGCAACCCAAGCATAAACTTGCAAAATGCACACAGCCTTTTATAATGTTATCCCGAGAAACCTAAAACAGCTGCACTTTTGGCAGGAAAATACAGGACCACCAGTAAAATATCCGAAACAGTTGCATCTTTTAATTTATGACTGTACACTGTTTCCATAAAGAGTATATAAAACAGGTCAGATTTTATAGGTAAGACATAATAAACAGTCATACCCATTGATGCCATAAAAGCATAGAAAAAGAGATTACTGAGAAATGATTAATTACAGTTTTAAAAACTGTATTTCTTGCACCTAATAACCACAATGGACAGACATGAGCAATGTTTCTGAGGCATTCTTGGTGAGATGCTGAAGCTGAGACTGAATTTATCTCCTGTGACTGAGTTGAGGTGTTTTGTACCAAGCTGTGAGAGAGTCTGGCCCTCACTGCCAGACACTGGCTCCCATCAGCACAGACAGAGGCAGGAGAGCACAAAATAATAATAAAATAAACCCTTTTAATAGTGCTCAGTCCAAAAGAATCCATAAACACAGCAACAAAGTTGGTCCCATCTCTTAATTTGCAAGGGGAGGTGGTCTGCAAAGAGCTCCCGGTTTGTGGCAGAACACATTTTATGAGTTTTAATTTTTTTTTAAACATTCTTGTTACTTGTCCCTTAATATTTTAAGAGGAAGATCTCATCCTTCCCAAAGGACTTTTAAAACTGCTGTGGGAAACAGGAGCTCCTTTCCCCAGCCAGGAACGATGGGCACTGACAACAACAAATAATTTCCTTCAAAACTCTGGTATGAAACTACCTCTACCCTCCAAACCAGAGAGTCTTATAAAAATCAATTCCCATCTTGGATTTCACTTCTATCATATTTATTTCATTGCACAACTTCATTGTCCCCTCACGCATGAAACAGTCCAGTGAAAAGGGGATTATTTTACATTTCAATATTAACAAAGGTTGGTTGTGTCTTTCTCATTACTTTTCTTATCTTCTTTTACTTATGTATCACTGAAAGGAGAAAAACAGAGTCTATTGTTTCCCTTTTTCTAGGACATCTGAAATTGGAGCGTTATGAAATCGGAAGACAACCTGACTTCCAGCTACTGCAGCACTTGTAGTTAACTGGGAGGTGATCTCTGAAGCAATACAAAATCATTGCCAAAAAGGCTCCCATCGACTTTTACTGCACAACCTGCCCTAATTCTCCTTACTCCTGTGAAACAAGCAAGGCCCGCTGCTGGCTGTCAAGTGAGGTCTTTATTTTCTTGTTAAGTATCTGAACTTACTGCTCTTGACCCATTTAATTACTGTGGTACACCAGGCAATTGCAAAGAATCTGCCACGCTGAAGCCACACAATGAGAAGTGAATGTTTTGCCGGCTTTTCCGCACCGGTCCCCATCTGTGCTGCCTGATTCCAGCCATCCCCTCCACAGGAGAATCTCTCTGAACTGGATTCCTGGGGTTTCTGGCAGAGGTCAGCACATCTTTTCATGTACACCTTTACAACAGCAGCAGGAAGAAGCGCTTGCCAAGTTTTATTTCCAAAAAGCCGAGCTCCGTTAGGTCTTGGGACCTGGAGGTAATTGCTCTCACTAGTTAGCAAATTCCAGCACACTGGGTCTGTTTTTCATAGGTTTATTTTAAGTACCTGTAAATCTTATAAGCAGAAACCAGGAAAAAGAGGTTTGCTTTTTCTGGTGCACAGTTTTTTAATGTAACTTGTTTTTACTGAGGGCAGACTAAACTCTGAAGTTAAAAAAAGCCTGCACTATTATTTTTGAGCAGGGCTAAAGGGCTGTGTGTTCCCTGCCCCACCATTTCACACCTCCCATTCCCAGCAATGCCTATGCTCTGCTTCAGGCTCTGCCCAAACAAGCCCCCTTTCCTTGGCTGCAGCCTTTCGATGTTGATCTTCCCCATTAACCTTTCACGTCAGTTAAAACACGTCGTATTTTGTTCTTCATGAGCCTTGGGGGGCTCATTCCTGACCTTCAGTTTCTCATCAGCATGGAGGAGGTAGGAGGGGGATAAAAAAATCCTCCTGTTTTCAAGGAAAGAGGTGCAATTCACACTCAGTGTGGAAGCTCAGAACCAAGCTGGTCGTTCCTGGGAGGGGGTTTTCTTCATGTTTTCTCTTTTCCCAGGGCTGTGTCACAATCACCTCACCAGGAGTGGCCAGGACTGTGGAGAGCGACCTGGTCTCAGTGTGGCAGTAGCTGTGACCCCCTGTGCCTTCCCAGCACAGCCCAGGAGCCCCGGCCCTCTGGCACTGCTGCTGCTGAGAGCCAGAGGACCCAACAGCAGCTCAGCAACGCCCAAGGCCACTGGCAAACATCCCCTCACTGCTCGGCAGGGTGGTCTTGCCTCAGAGAGGAAAGATGTCAGAAACAACCAGAGAGGATGGAGAAATGGCACAATCAAACCTGGCTAAAATAAGGACCAATCAAAATGCAAACAAACCCCAAATCCCCCACCTAAACAAACAAAAAAGAACAAAACATCCAACCAACAAGCCCAAACCACCCCACAGTATGTCCCTTCACCCACCCCACTGAAAGTACCAGTGCTAGGGATTGTTTCACACAGTGTTCCCTGCTACCCAAGATAAATACACTCCTCCCAGGGGTGTTTCTGCAGATGCACCACTTGGAGGTACATATGGAATAACTGTGTATTTGGCATACAGATTTTTTTTACCTATTAGGTATTTTATGGGAGTGAAGAAAAGGAAGATCGTTCACAAGTTGTTCGATGGGTTAAAAAAAAAGACATCATTTAATTCTATTCCACAGAATAGATTTAGTGCTCATCTGATTATCCGCAGTATCCAAGACAGAAAGTAATGGGGCAGACACTGGGTCTGGGAAATTTTCCAGATTCATCGTTTGAATAATAAATAGTGGTTGCATATAGCAAGCAAAATACTCGGGTCTGGAAAACCGTGTGAAGCATTAGCAAGGCAGTGGCACAGGCTGCTGCATTCCTGAGCCTTTCTGGAGACAGCATTTTCATTAGATTTACCAATCCCTAGGATGAGCTATTGCTGTGTTACTCAGAGCGAGCTTGCAGAGACTGGGTCTCGTCAGAGGAAAGAGGCACGTAAGGACCTGGACTGTGTCTGGCCTGGCTTCTGCTGAGGAATGTGTGGCCTGGGTTACTCTCTAGTCGCTGAGCAGGTACAAACTGAGCTCCTCTGCTCAGCTCTGTTTTCCTTTGAACCTGTCAGCTCTACCACAGTCAGTCCGCGCAGCCAAACAGAATTTGTTTATAAAATGAGCTGAGTTCATTGCTGTTCTCCATTAAATAGCCCCAGGAAATGCATTTGGGAACAGGCCTTCACTGGGTATTATTCAAATATGGTGTGGTTCTCCCTCTCTCAGAGACTTATACAGTTAAGGCAGGGCAGAAACACAAGGCACAAAGGTGGTACTCAAAGAAATCCAGAACAACAATTCATCCTTCCACAGAGTAGCTACAAACCTGATCCTCAAATTAAGAAAAACCAAACAAACCATTTTTCATGCATTTTAGCAGACACTACCTGGGCACTATGATTGTATTTAGATGTTAACAAACCCACCAGCTATGACTGGTGTCAGAAGTTGCTGCTGAACCCCAGCCAACACCGCCTGTTCCAACACAGAATTCAAGTTTAACACGGCCACGAGCTCAGCAAGGGCTCCTCAGGAGCCCAACCCAATCCCTCCTTGCCCAAGGTCACGCTGCCAGCCCTGATGGCAGCTGGGCACCTGCCACCAGCCACTCCTCTCCTCCACTCTTCAGACCACACAGGCAAAATGGGAGAAAATCGAGTCAATAGCTGCAATCACTGAAGGAGTTCTGTTATTTGTTTGGGAGTTTTTTCAGTGCTTCTCTGTACACAATTGCAGCAATCAGTGTGGGTGTGAAAACGAGGCTAAGCATGACGAGGTCCAAATACGACAGAACCCAAGGCAGATAGATAAAGAATACATTTTCACACAGATTCTGGCATCTTACGGACTGAACACAGCCCATGGTGCAGGGGTACAAGGAAAAGTCACTCTAAATTCCACAACACAGTCTTGGCTACTAAGAAATCCTGCCAAGGACAAGTGATCCAGCACAGACACCACCCCTGCAGCCCCAGCAATCCCACCTGCAGACAGCAGTGCTGTGCACATTCAGCTTAGTAAGCCAGGCTGTTCTGTTATTATTAATAACCCTGTTTAGCTGTGCTGCTTTCTGAGGGCTTAGTGAGCAGAAACTGCTCACTGAGGTGTCAGATGAATGCCAGACCCTGTTCCATGCCACAAACTTGCTCAGCCCATTTCACTCAGCCATGCCCCAGGAACCGGCCCAGAACCATCCCTTACTCATTGCAATTCCGATTTCCAGCAAGGAAAAGTTACTGCCTTCATCTTGCAATAAATTCTGCAAAAGCAGATGCCCTCTGACTCTAATGGATCTCTTTTTATGACAGTTAAGGATTAAGAAAAAAAAAATTGAGACTTTGAGCTCCTAGAACTTTTATTTTCCCACTTTAGTTTTCCTAAGTGAAGAACTCTGTTCTACTAGAAATAAACTTTCCCAGTAGAAACGACAGGACATGCCCCAGCCCAGCAAATCAATAGAAGAAATACAGGACTCCTAGTGATTCTTTCTAACCTCCTCCATCTGCTTTTCCTAAATAGCAATTTGTTTCAAACACTGTCAGAGTGTCTTAGGGCAGAAGTGTGTGTCAGCTGCATGTGGTGGAACAAAGTACTTTAAAATTAAAACAAAACAGGTCTGCCACAGCACACCTCAGTTAGGATAGAACAGCACAGAGTTCTGCTATCAGACACTGAAAGAGGCAAAAAAAACCCTTGGAAAGTGATATTAGCTACGAAACAGCTGTCGCTGATAAAGCCAGTTCTGACTCCAAAGGCAGAAATTAGTGATGGGTTATTCCCCCCTCTTTTCCTCCATCCTTTTCTCCCTTATAATGTCCTTTATATAAAGGGCAAACATTTCAGATCCTGGAAGCCCAAAGCCACCAGTGTCCTGCTGCAGCAGTGAGCCAGCAGCACCCTGGGGTCAGTGCTCCCTCCCAGTCAGCTACTGCAGTGACCAATAAAGGAATCTCTGAGGGTTTGACATAAAAACTTAAGTATTTCTATTTGATATTTCACATAAACTGTTTCCTCTTCAATGGTGAAACACACATCACGTGTAAGACATATCTAATGACCCATCTCAGAGAGTTTATTACAGATTACCTGTGAACTCGTGAGTGCAGTCGTGAACCCTGGAGCAGAAAAAACGTTAAATGCAAAGACACACAGTCACAGAAGCCCTCCTCAGGGTGGGGGAAAGAACAGAATCAGATTTTCCCATACTACTTTCCCTGAAAGCTTCCTCTTTTTGTCATGAAATCCAGAGTCCAGAGACCAAACATTCCCCCTGAAAAGCTAATATACTGGGGAGTGGAATGGGGGGAAATTTCCCAATAACAGGTATCTCAAAATACACTTCAGTGCTCCTCATAAAAAGCCCAACTCTTCTACTGGCAAAAAAAGAATTTTAAAGCAAGAGAAGTTTTAGAGAGCACCTGGTTCTCCAGCATTTTCCCAGCACTTCCATTCTACTGCTGCCCTGGTTTTTAAATAGATGCGAGACCAGACTGAGGTACTTGCATTTATTTAACACATAAACATTTGTTTTTGGAGTAACTGAGAAGCCAGTGCTGTTGCCTTGAGGTAAGATGAAAAGCTACAGAGAAACTGAGATCAAAGGAAAAGGAGAAATTCCTTCTGCCCCCCAGAAACTGATATAATTTTAAAAGAAGTGGATGTTTTAAAGTGTAAAGACAGGAAACTAACGATGAAAAAGATTTTATAGAATAAAGGAAGCTTTGTACTCCTCTGCCCTGATATGCATTTTGCACATTTCCTCTGCTGCAGGCTGGAGGCAGCCCTGGGACAGGACCTGCAGGCACTGCCAAAAAAATCAGGTTTGGACAACTCCAGTCCCACTGCAGGGCCCTACCCAAGAAGGCACCACCTCGATACAACTATTTAATGTAGAAAAGTCTATGAACTCCAAGTACAATGGACGACAGACTTTGAGAGTGTCAATTTATAGCCCTGTAGACTGTAGATATAAAAACTACTTTGAAATGGGACATAAACCCCTTAAATGTGGCAAGCTGATCTACTCCCATCTTCAAAAGGAACTGTAAATCCAATTACACCTGGAGATGTTACAAATGTTAGCAAGTTAAATAAACCTCCTCTTTTCACTGAGGAGTTATCCAAGCTAGAGCTTCACATCCAACGAGAATTCCCATGCGTGAATCCAGTGCATGTTTGAGAAACACATTTTGCCCCCGACATGAGCCCACAATTCACAGTGGGCATCTGCATATTCGTTTTGATAATAATCAAATACTACATTTAATCAGCTTCTCTTAACATTTGATCAGGCAGCATCACTTCAGACAAGGTATAACAATAAGGTATAACAGCTCCAACCTTAGAAAATGCGAATACCAGTGCAAGAGAACAGCCACTGCTGTCTTTGGAGCACTCGGTGATTCCGAGCTAATGTGGGAAATCTTGAGCACAGTTTCAAAAGTTAAAGTGATGAGAGCGGTCATCTTGTTTTGTTGGGGTTTTTTTTCAGTTGAAAAGAAAAACAAACAACCCTGAAGCTGCTAAAGGACATCACTAAGGAACACTTAGAGAAAGGAGGCATTTCCTCAGCTGGTCTAAGGAAACACGGGTTATAGGTTTCTGTGCCATTGCAGAGTGGATTCAAGACAATGATTATCTGAAAGTTCTCCTCATTTTAGCACACAACTGCCTGTTTTAAAATAAAAACAGGAAATGGAAAGCAGAACCTGCAAACACACAACTCCTTTGCAAGCCAAGGAAAACTAAAGGCTATGCAAGTTCTTTTTGGTCACGTGTTTCAACTCTATAAAGGATATTTTATGCAAATTCTACGCTGACTTCTCTTTGCTCGGTTGTTGGGGGGGCTTCCTCACATCTCACTTTCCTCCCAGTAAAATACTGAGTTGCTTGGATGGCTCCATACATGTCAGAGAAGAGCCGTCACTGACTGTGCTGTGTGAACAGCTTGCTTCTTGTTGCTCACCGCGCATCTCCACACCACACATTCCTGCCAGCTCCAAAATATGCAACTGCATGAACTTTTTTTTTTTTCCCTTGGCACTGCAAGGATTTCTGCTTCAACTCTTTCCCAAAGAGCTGCCCGGATTGCTTACCCCCGTGCACTTAGCTGTAACAAGAGGTTAGTGTTTATTTCTAGAAGCCTTGCTCACAGGAAGCCTTCCTTCAGCGCAAGTGACTTCCGTAACTCCAGAGGGGCTGGGAGCGCTCTTGGATGAGCGGGGGCACCTGGTCCCCCATTTGTCATCTTCCTGAGGTCACCCGCCAGCTGTCTGTCCTCTCAACACCCGGCCTCAGCACCGTGCTCAAGGCATTCTCCCTCGCTCGGGTTTCCAGGTCTGGACTTCCAGATACAGTAAATCAATCAGCCCCCACAGAAAGTGCTCAAACAACTGCAAGGGAAGCATTTTAACACCCTTGAGCGGCCTCGCCGCGCACAAGGACACTGCAGTGCCCGCTGGAGCCCGGCACAGCGCTGCTCTGCAGGGCTGGTATGGATTACACTCGGCAGCACTGCAGAACTGCAGCTACATTTAGTCTGTGACTAAATCAGGCTCCGCTCGTACTTGACCCCGGGAAGAATGTCATTGAACACAAGGGCCTTTTCTCAGCTGTGATATTGGATTTTTTTCCCTTTTCAGTGGCTAAAACAACCATTAAGCCACCATTTCTGTAACTGCAAAGCAGCTCTCTTTTTAGCATGTTGTGGAAATGTTTTGGCATGGACTGATCTCCAAATTCTTCATCTTTCCCTCTGTCCTCCAACTCTACTCTTCCTCCCACACAGTATGTTTAGGACAAAGGGCACCAGAAGAACATGGATGTGTTTAAGTAATTATTATAACTCTGAGGAAGTTAACCACTGTTTTGTAACTTTCTACCTAAGTCAAGCCTGTTTTCATAGGCTTATCTATTTTATGTAAGGATAGGGCAAGTTCAGTTTTAAAGACACCACTGTGTCTTTCCCCAGGGCTGGGGAAACGCTTCCCTGGGCTGGACTCTGGGAATACAGAATCCCTTCTGCAGGCAAGAAGGGAGAACATAACTTTTATTCTGAAAGACAGTTCTTTTGGACACACAAACTCTTCTTGTAGGATGAAAATTCCCTCCTGTTCCTCCCAGTCTGCCTTTTTCTCCGTGCTCTGCACATCCCACTGAGCACCATGAATCCCCCAGCGCACGGCCGGAGATCCATATTGATGAACTGGGGCTTTGGGAGAGCTACATGAAAGAGATTCCTCCAGCACCAGCTTCCATGTAAATTACACATCTGTGAGGCAAAGGGAGCCCTTTCTGAACAGAGCGCTCAGCCAGGAACACCTACAGAAGGAGGATGGAGATGCACAGACACTTTTTTCCCCTCCTTTTTAGTACATTTTGCTTGATGCACAGTTCTGAGGCAACAGAACAAGAGGACAGTTGTGATTGTATCATAGAATGATCTGGGATGGAAGGGACATTAAAGATCATCTAATTCCAACCCCCCTGCCATGGACAGGGATGCCACCCAGCAGCTCAGGACATAGCTGCAGAGTCCAGGACGTCTCCAAGCAGACAGGAGGTATTTTAGCCCCAGGAGCTCTGGTAAGGACCTTGATTTCAGGCCCAAGGCTGGAAAATGAACTGACCAGAATGCTTTTAAAGTTTTTCTTGCATTGAAGGTCTTGCTTTAGTCCCAGCAGGGAAGGACAGAGCCCCCGGGTGATTCAGGTATCAGGCACAGCCACAGGCTTTGCCCCCAAATCACTGCTGATGGAAAAAAATCATCTGAACACAGAAAAAGCTGGTTATAACCCCAGCTTTGAAATACAGTTTCCCCAGTCAGCAAGTCAGTTCTGTTTTGGCTGTGACACAGCATCCTCTGTTCTGAGTAGCAACAAATTCACATCATATGGCAATTCCAGTTTAAGGTGACTCAAAGCAGCACAAGAGTTTCCAGAGGGTTTTTAGCTGCTGATACTGATCAGATAAGTAAGCTGCCAAACCTAATAATTATCTCAAATGAATAACTACGAACTCTTAGTTATTCATTTCAGATAATAAGAACCCAAAGTTACTTTCTTTAGGCAGAATATGAAAAGTGTAATTGTTGAAAGCAAACATTGCAGTTTGAATGACAGTATTTGAATGATCAGTTCAGGTCAAAAGAAGGTGAAAACCAGGTCACCTTCTCTTGCAGCTGACTTGTGCTCTAATGCATGAGCCCCTCGGCCGCCTCAGGTTCTGGTTGCTGCTGGTCAGGTCAGCATTTCAGGCTGATGCTGAGGATCAGGTTTACAGCTCTCAGCCATGCTGGCATTTGCTCCTCAGGAAGGCCTGGGAGAGGTGGGAGGGAGCAAAGAGGGCAGGAGCTCAGAGTGAGGCCTCTCCTCAAAACCACGGACGGGTGAAGGAGGAGAAGCCTCTGCCCCAGTCAGGTGCAGCCTTTGGGCTGAGCTCTCAAACCCCAACTCCAAAGGAGCTGCACAGCCCCGCTCTGGCACAGGGCAGTCACAGCTCCCACAGGTGGGGGAGGAGGCAGAACAGTTGCCCTGTTCTCCTGAAAATACTTTTTACAGGGGAATGAAGGAAAAAACCCACTCCTTCAATCCTAGGCAATTTCCTCCTATCTGTCAGCATATGGTAGGAGCTATTATTATTTGGCTTAAATATAAAGCATCATTAAGACTATTTTTCTACTTTAACAGCTTGACAATTCTATTGTGAAATCTGGGTGAAATTCTCTGGATTTTATTGCCCTTCTCTATTGTGCCTTGTAGAATTTCTAGAGGGCAAAATGCAGTGATGATAGGGGATCTTCATTTTAATCTTCTAAAAAGACAATAAGTTAAGTGTCTAATTTGAATCATTCTTTATATGATTTCTGTTGAATTAATTATATTTCTGCTTCTTTCAATCTAATCCAATATCCTGAAACAGCAGAAGCACAGATACCAATCAGGGTTAGCTAGGCTGAGTTAGGCAGAATCCCTTAGTTCCATCAGGAAGAGAAAATAGCAACAGAGTTGCTACAGAACAGTGATATCCACAACTGCTGAAATTCTCCATGGACTGTTAATAACTCGACCCAACTTGCAACTGCATCCCCAAAATCTGTCTCCAAAGAAGTTGTGCCTACTGACTGAACTGATTCTGAAACTGGTGCAGAAAGTGCCTTTTTAAACATTCACAGAGAGTGCCCAGAAATTAGTGGAGATTGCTAATAAAAATTACATTTAATAAATTTTCCTGCTGAGGAGAGCTCCCAGCAACACTAGGTGGCAGAAGGCTCTGTCACATTGAAGACACCTGCAGACAGATATATTCACAGAACTACTTGAGCTTGATTTTAGAAAAGCTAAGGGGGAAACAGTTGAAAGCAAAACAGTTCTAAGATCCCATCTTTCATCCACTCTTCCAGTTCTAATTCTGGCTCTGACATCCCTAGTGCACATTGTTTCATCGTTTAAACTATCCCAGAATGTGAATAAACCTTCTAAACCTGAGCCTTTAATCACATCTTACTCAAGTCAGATGAAATTCTGTATGTGACAGGTGACTCTATTAAGCTTTTACTTAATTAAAGGAGAAATTCACTGTTTGAAGAAATAAATGGCCACTAGGAGAAGTACACAATGAAAACATACACTGTGAGTTACCTTGAAGCAAACTTGAAACCCAGCCTGGAGTGTTCTTTGCTACTTCTGCAGCTGAAAGAAAACCAACAACCTACAAACAAACTCATTCAAAACTGCTCAAGACTCAGTGTGGAAAAGATTTGCTAAAATGGCAGCTGCTCCCTCGTGGAGATGCATTTTCAGGAATACTTTTGTAATTACATATAAAATTCAACTGGTTGTTTCTAGTTTTACATTTTTAACCCTTAAAAAAACATCTATGCTCCATTTTCCTTTATTCTGGCCACTCTATTTTCAACTCCCCTAAGTTCCTCTCTCCTCCTGTAGAAATCAAATACCTCGGGAAACAAAGAGATGTCCCTGCCCTGGCGATGTTAGGAGGAAGCCATAAACACGGAGAGGGAAAGCGAAAGCTTTCTGTCTAGATGCTGAAAAACAAAAGGCAGCAGGGAGACAGCGACACTCTATTTCCAAAGACATGTAAGTTTGAGTTGACAGCAAAGATTTCTGCGAGATGCCCGTGGCGGCACTGCCTTTGCACTGGCCAGGCAGTAACACCCCACACTTACAGCACTTGAGGGCTGCTTCCCCAAGCGTAGCTGGTGCCATGCATTGTGGAGGGTTATTTTGCACCTCTAGCCATGGAGGCTGTTTGTGTTTAAATATAGTATATTTTATCATTCACAGTTGTCAGCAGTGGAAATTGTCATCTAAGCAGGAAAAGATGCTGTTGAAGAAACTGGAGGGGTTGGTTAGAAAGTAAAAATTATTTTGGCTGTGACAAGTCCTCTCACTGCCCATTTTGAGGGTAAGGGATCACGCCACCCATTGCAAATTGCTGCCTGAGAGTCAGAAAAATCAATAGTAGGTAGGAAAGCCGACTTGCCAAGGCTACAAGCACTGCCAGCAGATTATTAATGCATCTGTCTGCATTCTTTAATGTTTCCTAAGAAGCAACTATGTTAACTGAAAAGGTGCGACGTGTCACCAGCCCTTCTCTTCTCTCCTCTTCATTTTCTCTCTATATTAAAACCTTGGCTACCAAAGAAAACAATCATGTTTCACCTCATCTTTTCCCAGCTTTTCTGAAGTTCAGTTCCTGCTCTAGAGCAATATATACAGTCTAAGTACTACCCCTGACAAGCTGTTTGACAGCCCTAAGTTGCACATCTATTTTACTCCCAGAGCTTTGGAGTTGGTAGGGCTTAGATGGGAAATGGAGGCCAATTAAAATAAACACAGACAATATCAATGAATTCTTCAGAAAGGCACAAGACAAGCAAAATGAAACACTACTGGCTTTTGCCCACAGTTAGAATTCAGCCCATCTCGCAGGCTGAACGCTCTGGCTGAGGTCCAGAAAGACACTTAAGCACGTCTTATTTTAAGCATGTGAGCAGCCTCATTGATTTTTCACTCATGCCAGGAAGAATATTCAATGCGCTTAAAGTTAAGCACATTGTTAAGTGCCTTCCTGGATCAAGGCCAGGCTATTTAGCCCTTGCAAGAGTTAGTCTAGAGAATATTTACCATTATTTTAACTTCTCAAGACTTTCTTTGAGATCAAGTTTTATGGTGTATGAAAATATTTCATTCATACAAGCAGTGAGTGGCTCACAGCAACCTTCAGGGACCAAGTACTCTTCCCCTTCCCACATCTTCTAAAGCAGTAACTGGAAGGATTAAAGACACATAAGCAAATATACTGATAAAGAAAATTAGTTTTGAAAGGGAAGCCAGCAGTCTTAGTGATCTGGAGAGCAAAATGAGCCCCATAGTGAAAAGCTGACAGACATATTAATTATCAGTGAAAACTAATAAAGTCATTTGCCAATGTCCCATTCCAATACCAAGTCCTGTGTAGCAACTTTGAAAAGCAAGCTAAATGTTGACTGAAATTAATTATCACAATAAGCACGCATTCAATTTCATTTCTCCTTCTTCCTTTTACATCAAGTTAAATACAAAATTCAAGGAAAGGCCTGTTAGTGCTTCCTCAAGATGACCTCATCACATCAGAGCACTTTAGAGATCAAAGGCACAACAAACACTTTGCTCTTTGCTACAACAAAGTGATGCCATTTGCTATGTTTGCTACAGACAATTGGATTTTTATCTGGTTGCCATTATCCAAGCTCAGTATCATACCCTGAGTAAGAGCTAGAGAAAGGTGTTTATAAGGAAAGCTGGGCTGGGTCAGACTCACACTCCCTCCACCCCAGCCAGCCCTCTCCAGGAGCAGAAAAGGGAGTGCACAGGAGCCTGACCATTCCAGTGGGACCAGCAGGACACTGACAAGTTGCTCCTCTTTTATGACCAAATGTACCTTTTTACTTCAGTATTTGTTTCTTCCTGGAGAATTTAAACTCAGTGGTGAAAGTACACAATTGACAGGCAGGGACATGAACAGAAAGGCAGTTTAGCACTCAGTCACCTCTGAAACCTCAGGGTGTCACAGCTTTATCACTCACTGTGTCTCACACCAATGCAGCTCCACTGATTTCATGCTGCCAAGCCCACACCTGATGGCAGCTCCAGCCTCAGCATCCAACACACCACTTTTGAAACTGGTGGAGCAACCTCTGAGACCTCTGGGTAAAGGAACTAAGATGACAAAAGCAGCCTGCAGACAAAAAAGACATTTCTTAGTGGATTCTGCTCTAGATGTCCTCAACTTGAAATAAATGTTTCTTTTAATATCTTTTACACATCTTGTTGCTGACAGTATTTGATGAAATTTGCTCACCTTGCCATGCAATCAGAGCAGAAGGACAGTGACACTGAGAAGGTTGGGGCTGGAAGGCACGCAAGGAGACCACCTGGTCCAGCCCCCCTGCTCAGCAGGGTCAGCTCAGGCAGGTTGCTCAGGGCTGTATCCAGTCAAGTTTCAGTATCTCCAAGGAGGAACACTCCACAACTATCCGGACAACCTGTCCCAGTATTTGACCCCCCTTGCAGTAAATGCATTCTAATGGAATGCCATGTATTTCCATTTGTGCCCATGACATCTTGTCCTCTCAGTGGGAATCGCTGAGGAGAGCCTGGCTCTGTCTCCTTCTCTCCCTGCCCTCCATCAGGTATTTGCCCACATTGATAAGATCCTTCCAAGCCTTCCCTTCTCCACATGGAAGAGTTCCCTTGGTTTGACCTCACATGACAGACACCCCAATCCCTACTCACTGCAGCATGTCCATGTCTCTGGCACCAGGGATACCAGGAAAGGAGGTGTCCCTCACCGGTGCTGAGCAGAGGGGAAGCATCACCACCTCCCTCGACCTCCTGGTGACACTGCCTGGCACAGCCCAGGAAGCTGGTGGCTTTTTCTCCACACTGTCCTGGGTTGCAGCATGGGATGTGCCAGGGAGTTTTTATTCTATGACCATCTTCATGAGCTGTTGAGACCAGGTGGTGTAATGCTCCTCCCTCTGGAGTACGTTCTGTGAATGGGTCCATCAATGCCTTCCTCATGGCTCATAGATAACTCACTCCTGGACTATCTCCTGTTAAATGGCCCATCAACGCCTTGCCCATGACTCATCATCCCACTGTGAGATGTCCCACCCAGGGGGAGGAACCAGGCATTCCATGCTCAATATAAGCTGAGATCTCAAACACCAGAGCAGCCCCTCTTCCACCGGATTCCCAGAGGAGCAGCTTTCTTCTCTACTGGATTCCCAGAGGAAAACTACACCCTGCTACAGGATCACTGCTTCGACAGAGCTACATCTGCCACCACAGGAGGACCGCAGCCACCGTTTAATCGGACTGCTACCAACTCTCTGACCAACAGGGTGTCAGATTGTATTTCTGACTCTATCAGTGGTTTGTTTTGTTTTATTTTGTTTTGTACTATTGCATTTGTTTTTTTTCAATTTTCCTAGTAAAGAACTGTTATTCCTATTCCCATATCTTTGCCTGAGAGCCCCTTAATTTCAAAATTTTAATAATTCGGAGGGAGGGGGTTTTACATTTTCCATTTCAAGGGAGGCTCTGGCCTTCCTTAGCTGACACCTGTCTTTTCAAACCAAGACACCCACAAAACCAGACTGCGGGCTCATGGTCACCGTGGGGTGCTCCAGGCCCTTCTCCAGGGAGCTGCTTTCCCAGCAGGTCAGCCCCCAAGCCCGGGCTGGCACATGGAGTTATCCCAGCCCAGGTGCAGCACCCTGCATTTCTCTTTGCTGAATGCACAAGATTGCTGTGACACCATTTCTCCAGCCTGCCGAGGTCCCTCTGAAGGGCAGCACAACCATCTGGTGCACGAGCTGCTCCTCTGGACTTTGCATCACCTGCAAACCCGCTGAGGGAGCACTCCTTCCGCAGCCAGGCAGGGAAGAAGAGGGTAGGCAGTGCTGGTCCCTGTATTGACTCCTGGGGTGTACCACTGCATCCTGCTTTGCTTTGAAATCCACAAATTACAGGTATGTTAACAACCCTAGATTGTATTGGTTTAACCAGTTCCCATTTTTAAATTTAGATGGTTAAATGACTGCAGTATTTAAATATATGCGAGAACTGAGTCTGTTTCTGAACAGTATCCGCTGGTTCAACTTGTCCTTAAAAGCGAACTTCCCTCAAGAAAACTTCGAAAACCATTTATGACTTTAGAGGGAGAGACAGAATTCTCTTTTTGAGCTGCTTTAGTATGTAACTAACCCAAATGGTGGATTTTCTTAAGAAACCATTTCTACAGACAAAATTGCCCCTTCACTTGAAAAATCCAGAGCAACAAGAAAGCTGTATTCCAGAACTGGGATTACAGCCAGTTTATGATGGATAAACATTGAATGCTTATGGCATAATTATAATGTCACAGCATTTGCTGCCAGAATTACAAGAAATATTCTTAAAATTATGCCCTAAATAGAATGGTGTTTAGTTTAGCTAAACTGAAAGCACACTCCAAGAAATGTGAAAAAACAAATACCATGATTCCAAATCTCAATTATGCAAACTAAGGGCTTGTTTTAATAAAAGTGTATTTAGTGGCTGAATAAAGTTTCTCAAAAACTAATTTTAAAGATAATGAATTCCCGATGTCCAAAAAAGTGTCACATGCAATTTCATCACTGACTCATGTAAACTAACCTCAAATTAAACCAAATGAAACTGTGATCAATATTGTGTCAATCTGAAAGTATCTGGGGTTTAAGGCAACAAAACCAGATGCAAGGATGAGTAAAAATTTGGAACCCGCAAACAAAGAGGAGTTCTTGGCTACTGAAAGGTCTGGAACAGTTATACTGACAGGGAGAAGCCAAAAGAATGAGAAGTTTTGACAGTATTGCCACATTTAGCAGGAAGAGAGTCAAGTGCAGGAGGAATAAAGGGGAGATAGTTTGCTACCACTGCATGTTATTTAACTTTTCTCTTTTAAAGATGGCATCCTGCACTTGAGGTAGGGACTGTTCCACACACCTCTGAACTGCTGTACAGCATCTAGGGACGGACTTGCAATTATGTTCCTAGGCACTTCTGTAAGGCAAAACCCAGCAATAAACAAGCAAAAAACTCAACCACATAAAATACAAACACTGACAGATTTATCAACATATTCTTGAAAAGGCTGTAACAGTTACTGAACAGTGAGACACAAAAAGGCCAGTTATATACAGCACATTTGGGCCACAAAAGAAAAGGACATTTGAACTGATTCTACCTTCACTGTGAAACAAAACTGGAGGGTTGTGCATGACCTGCCCACCAATGCTCTGCCATCCATCACAACCTCACAAGAAGGTGACAGAGAATAAAAAGTTGCCTGCATCAATCCCTTTTATTATTTGTTTTGTCATGTCTTGGCAGTAACACTTATCATGAGTTGCAGCGGAAAAACGCATGAACTAAAAGCAAAAATGGGGCTGAAGGGGAAAAGGTGTCAGAGTGGAGAAAAGGGGAGTTTTATTTCTCTAGACAATAACCCCTACCATGACAGCCTCTCTGGCTCCTTCTCCACTGACAGGAAATTTCTGTAAAAGAATCATGTGGTGCTGGAACACAAAACTGCAGAGGTTCATATACGAGACAGGCTATAGGTCTGACATGGGACCAGCAAACACAGTCAACAGCCTGGTCCTCTCCTCTGCCTTCCAAATACTAAAATCCTAGAATGTGACAGAAACCTGTTGACTCTGACAGCATTTAAATTATGCCAATATGAAGCCAAAGAAGCAGAACACCTAACAGTGGCAGAAAAATAAGAAGCCCGGGACTTCCCTGCTTCACAGAGTCTCCTGAAAGTTTTTATCTTCACAAAACCAGGCAGAAAATCCTAGAGGACCACAGAGGGGCAAGGGATTTATGAGGTCTGAGAACCCTCAAACAAAGAGGTAGTTGAGCTAGTTGATTTTATTATTTTATCCCTGAAAGCTTAAATAATAAAAAAGTTGAAAACAAAGCAGAGCAAGCACCTACTAGAAAAGCATAGTGTCAGGATTGTCCTTTAGGCATAGTTCCCTCCACACCTCTGGAAAGTTGTCTGGCATTTGACATAATTGGGAGGAAGAATTTTCTCCCCTGGCAAAGTCAATTAACTTCACTGTATTTGTATCATCTGTCAGAGTTGAATCTGCTCCTTTCTTCAAGTCTGACACAAGCTCCTACACCTACTTGACAGATCAAACAGCTTATATAGAAATTACTGTGCTTTAAAGGGAAGTTCCATGGCCACGTCAAGTAAAAAGCTGCAAGACAAGAGGTGAGTGATTATTCTATTAGTATACACTCCCCTGGAATATTAAAATACAGCCTAACTTTGTACTGAAGTTTAACCTCTTTCAGGCAATTTGCTATTTCATTATGAAACTCCTTTAGTCTTCAATCATCAGAAACATCTGTAGAAAATTACAGCAGGTCTTTTTCCTGCTCTGTGTTCTTGAACTGCTTAATTTCTCATATTATTAAGATAGATATGCTCCTTGCTGTAACAAGAAATGTAAGAAGTAGTGTGGGCCACTGCTTTAACATACTGCCATAAACAGGTATATGCATGTTTATGCATTGAGTGTTATAAGCAAGCTTTTTATCTTAAGGCTACCTAAAATATTAGTGCTCTGTGAAACAGCATTCAATGTGATGTCACTAGATTACATGTCATGACACTCTTTGTCATCATAAGTCAACTGCCAGATCTCATCACATTTTATGGTCATTATAAGTCAGGCTCAAACCCATTTCCCATTAGCTCCAATTTAATGTTTGCTGTACATCAATGTATAAACCTCCTGATTAAAGGCAGCAGAGGAGAGAAGGGTAACACACACAACGTGCTTAATGCAGTTCTCCAGTCAAAACATGAACACAAAGCAGCATGGTGGGTAATGCAGGAATGAAAAAACTTCTCTATTGTAATGCCTTTCCTTGTAATCGACTGTTAAAAGCAGCTAGAGCAGTAATGCAGCTCTCCCAGGGGGCAGCCAGGAACTGGGAGCACTCACTGGATGCATAACTGGGAAACAACATCAGGGTCTCTGTGGACCCACACTCCACAGATTTTAAGTCCCTGAGCAGCACTGAAAAGCGCCTCACAGAAGAAAAAGTCACTTCTATTTGGGCACAGCCCTCTTCTGAAGTAAAACACCAAAGGCACTCGGGCATTCTGTTGAGAAAGGGGGTTTGGTCCAATAAAACCTCTTTCCTACCAGAATCAAGCTGATGTTTGTATTGAGCTGGTGGAGCAGTGCATCACATCTGACAGGCTGCTGATGTGATTGAAGGGCAGAGAGCACAGGACTGTATTGATCTCTCAGCAGCAGGGCCAGCACTCCACGGAGCTCACTTTGAAGTAGCCCCATACAAATATTGCATTATCTGCCTCACGAGCGCTGCGCAGGTTTTCAAAGGCTTAAATAATATTATGGCACATAAATCTACTAAAGGCTAACCTGATGCCCTTTGTGAGTGAGAACTTCTTGTACTACAAAGGTTCTGTCAGTTGGAGCCATGGAAGAGCAAAAACCCCAGGGGAAGCAGAGCTGGCTCTTCCCAGACCACCTCCGTGCTATTCCAAGCCAGGCTGGAGCACACGTGAGCCTGGGCAGTCCTGGAAGCCATCTCAAATATAGCCACACACACACTTCACCATGAGTTTTGTATGATTTTCCTATAACTCTTTATGGAGGTTAAATCTGCATCAATGCAAACTCCTCATTTTTTGTACAGAAACCACTCAATTTTTTCAAGGAAAATAATCTGGTAATATTTCCAGAGGAATCCCATGGGTCTTCTTTCTGAGTTAGCCATCCTTCTGCACCAGAACTATTATCCCTGAATCCCCCCTAGAGTATGAAAGTTCCCACTATATGCTCTGTCCATTTAATGCACTGCCACTGAAAATATTCTACCCTGACCCGTGGATTTGTTTAACCAATATTGATCTCAAATTACTTTACCCCAACAACTAAAACTGCTTCACCCCAAGAGCTAACACACCCCTCAGTGAAACACTCAATGAAAAACTCAAGCTCACCTTTAGCTTTACAACAAAAGCAGGCAGTAATTTATTATTTTTAAGTACCATATTCAAATTAGTTTTCATAGGTGCTATGGAAAAAAAAAAGTAAGCATGATTTAAACTGATAGATCTTAAGAAGTGTAAATGGGGATTCATCATCCAAAGAGGTATTTTCCCTGCAGGGATCTCATTTTATCCTAGTGATACTCAATAACTTTCATCTACAATTTGAAAGAAAATATTAAAGTCACCCATTGCAGAATGTACATCTGTCAGAAGATCTGAGGGGGCCGGGAAAATGGATGAATGATTCAGGCTAATCTGTAGCACTTACTAACATGGACTTCTTCCAGCTAGAGACGGCTTAATGGCAAAGGTCACACAGCCAGGAGCTAAGAACAGGTCACACAAACACAGCACCACAAATTAATTAATACTGGAAACAACACAGATAATGGTGGCTGACTTACAAAACCTGAGCTGTGGTTTCTTCTGGAGGTAAGGAGGTGGGTACAGGCACAAAGTAGTATCGAGCAGGGGAATTCAGAATTCACCCTGGTTTTCTGCAGTGAGTTCTCTGAGTGTTACCTTCTCTTTTCTGGGGCAAAACATTGAGCTTCAGCTGCACTTGCTGAAATAAATCACTGCATTGCCAGACCTACAGAACACCTAATAATACAACAGCAATAACAGCAAGGAGTTATCACATTGTAAATGTAAAATGATCCATCACAGTATCTGCATACACAAACATATGTATCAATAAAATAATTCCAGCAGAAATGACAGCTTTCCTGGGTGCACAGATCATCCCCTCAAAGCAGTTATTCCTGGTGCCCTAAATCCTCCCTTCTGCTTGGAAGAATTAATGGTACCACTGCAGTTTCTTCACCACTTTGGCAGGAAGCAGAGTTTTGGGGAACTCTCATCCTCCCCTATATCTACCCTCACCACGTGGCAGCTATCCTTCTGGGAGCACCCAAACCTTTTAGCAGAGGAAAAGCAAATTTTTCTGGGAAGAACTCATTAAGAGAGAATTTAATCATTGAGTTTACACGTAGGCTGGAGAAAAGGTGAAGGGAATCAAGGAACATCCATGCTTATTTAGATACTGCTTTCCTATTCAAGAAATTCTGCTAAACTTAGCATGTCTTCTGAATGTTTTTTGTTTAGTTTTTGGGATTTGGGTTGTTGGTTTTTTTTTTACATCAGAAATATTTTAAAACCTCTCCTTTATTTGTATTTCTTGCTTTTCATATTGTTTTTGCTTTCTCAAGGAAACTGGCAGCTGAAATGGTGTTCTAAAAACAAGTCACAAACATTTAGCAGTGTTGCCATTTCAAACACCAGGCTCAGCTGAAACTGCCATGTGGTAAGACAATGCTGTTTCAGCTGCTGGAGCCCTCAAAGGACAAAAAAATGCTGAATAAAACCAAAATATAAGTCATGAGTCAACAAAAACTCTAGAATTTGTTGCAAATAACATCCTTCAAAGCAGCCCAAAATAGAGGGTGCACTGCTCTTTGCAGACACCAGGAGCCTGTACTGTCACCTCCACCAAGCCACTCCAGTTTACATGGTTCTCTCTACTGGAAGTAGCAAGTACTTCCCAGAACCTAACGCTGATATTTCAAATCAGATATTTCCATTTTTCAGATAATTACCCAAGCATCAATGGGAGGGGAAAAAAAGGAAACAATGCACACGTGCATGAAGAAGGCATGAAATAGACCCAAACATGAGCACTGAAATCTCATCTACTGGCTAGCCCCATTCATAAAGTCTTTTTCTAAGGGGATAAAAATAGCATTAAAAGAAAATACATTGATTTTCTTTTCTTTTTCTGGTCTTCAACTCCCAGGGCAGACAGCCTGTAAAACCTGCTGCTGTAGTACATACGGGCAGCTGATCTGAGCAGAGAGCTCCAGGCAAGTTTTCAGCATTTGTTTTGAAATACAGGAAAATCAACCAGCAGCCAACAGCTCCCAGAAAAGCCAAACACCTTCATCACTCGGGGATGAAGAGCCTGCAGCACCAGCACAGGGCTCCACTGCCCACCCTCTGTCCTACAGGTAGCTGCATTCCTCTGCTCCATTTGCAAACATCCCTGAGCCATGTGAGCACACTCCTCAGTTATATGGAAGAGCCTGTGAGCACACACAGTTCATCCACTGTGTTGCAAAAGACAGCAGCATCCACCCAGAGTGCCCGAGGGCAGGAACATTAAAGGCACTTCTGTAAGGTCTAATCCTGTTCCCACTGAAGCCACTAAAAATTCCTCTGCCAGGGCCGGGCGCAGAACTGGACCTACGTGGAGCTTTTATTTATTTTTAAACCTACTGCCCTCAGCACCCAAAGAAGTTCAATGGGAATTTTTCAGAACAGTGTTTTGACACCTGAGCCAAGAACAAATCAGGGAACATATGAACTTCCTACAGCTCTTTGGAGAAGGCAGGGAAGGAGTCTGGAGGTGTGAACTTTGAGAACTCGTGAAAATGGTGAGGAGGGAGCTGCACTGAGCTGTCCTTGCTGTCATCTCCAGGGTCTGACACTGTCAATTGCTCAGGTGTTTGAGACTTGGACAACACCAGTTTCGTAGGTTCTTCCACTAGTGCAAGCCTTCCCTAGCACATTTAAGGCCTGGATAAATTGAGTAAATACAGCAGACCTAAAAAAATCTATAGATCGTTTCTGGGTGAGCAAAAGAGAGAGAGAAGTAATAAATGCAAAATACAAAAATACCAACATCAGTGACTGCTCTTAGACAAAAGCCAAAAGATCCAGAAGGATCCTATGGCCAGGACTGCTCAAGGCAAGGGACTGCTCAGTCACAGCAGACTCCTGAAAGCAAACTCCTCATTGCACTCACACCTTCCCAACAATGCTTGCCTTGCTCCTGGTGAGAAAAAGAGCAGGATGCACCTACATCATGGAACAAGGGAAAAAATAAAAAGGCAAGATATGGTTTCCATATTTCAGATTGTTTGCAGACTCTGTATCTGTGGGACTTTTCATTCCAAAATTAACTGTGTGCTGAAGAGAGTCTGGAACAGCAGAGCCTTTATGCTTCCAAGTTTTGAGATGGCCTCGGAGTGCAAAATCTCTTCTCTCTCATTTCTGGAATAGTTTTTGACAATTAGTAGAATCAATGACCACAGAGCAAGAAGTCTGCCCAATCCATCAGGGCCTAGATGTGAAAAGAGGTGGAAGAGAGAGAGAACCTTCTAATGACAGGAAGGGGAGAAGTGTAGATTTTTTTTGGCTTTATTCAGGAGCATTTCCTCATGAATTCTGGAAGAGAGTCAGGGAATAAAGATAGCAGCCAGCACTCACCTCCTGCATCTTTTTAAGGGAGAACTAGACAAATGCAGCAGTAGCAAATAAAGGAAACCATAAGTAACCTTCTCTGTGCAAGGCAGACACTACCCCAGCAGAGAGAGCTGGCACAAAACCAAGGTATAGAGGCTGCTTGGTAAATTCTCAATAAATATTAAAAACACAAGTATGCTGATATCTGCATTTTCTCCAAAGTTGATGGGTCGATGCTCCTGAGAACAGAGGAGTCAGTAACATTCCTAGGTTTAGGGGAAAGAACAAAGAGATGGAGAAACTATTATCTTGAATCTCAATTAATGCTGACAGATTCCGGAGACGAGAGAAAAGCGCCTGCACTGGGGCCAGGACCACAGCACCTCTTCCATCTTTCCAGAAAGGCTCACCCAGCTCTCAGAAGTGAGAGCGCAGAGGTGCCTGGAATCCAGTCTAGTGGAATAATGCCAGCAAGGCATGGGACCTTCTCCTTCTACAGGTTTCACCCTCTTCTCTCTCCTCATCACAGGTATAGCCACTGTAAATATCGAGTCTGCAAGGACAGAGGAGAAGGAAAGAAAAGAGACTGCTTTGTTTTCCACAGAAGGCAGTCCTCATGCTCTGTGGTTATATATATATATATAATTTTTCTATGTATATATTCCTCTGCAGAGGAATAGTGGAGACCAAGTGCACAACCACCACCAGGATCAGTAGGGTGTTAAGAACATGAAGAATTTGCTCACCTTAAGCATCATCTTAGAAGAAACACCATCAGAACAACAGCTGACTGAATCCCTAAGCAAAAAAAGCTGTACCTGCAACAAATCTAGATTGATGGATCATTAAAAGCAGTGATTAAAATTCTTTTCTATTTATCTACTTTTTTTTTAAATATTTAAAATACAGAAAAAACACAACCACTTACAGGACAAAATTAACCAAGCATGTACCAAGTGTATTACATCAACCTCCATAATAAATCCAACCTGCTAATATTTTCAACACTGTATTTGTTCTTGCACACTTTCAAATTACTCCAACACTATTTTAAACAAATCCTTTCACTGCAGAAAACGTCAGTGTATCAAAACTATTTTTTAAACTAATGAGTTTCCTTTTTTTGCAAAGCAATTACTTTAAGTACTGAAAAGGTTTCCATGGCACCCTCCACTTTCAACTGACAAATATCAGCAATAGCTGGATTTAAAACAAACAAACTGAAACCCCCAAATCAGCAGCATTTGACTCAAGGAAAAACATTAAATGTTTTCAAGCAGAAGCATTGAAAAACTTATTCTTACTGAAAGAAAAAAGTAGGTACGCACACCTGCTTTTCTATCAATCTAAGCAGGAAACCATTTCACTGCTGCATCATAAGTAGAAGAAAAGTGCTTATTAAAACATTAATCACAGTCCATTATATTCTGACTCCATGCCAGAAGTTCCCATTACATCACTGAAAATATCTATTAACCAAAACCTGATTCTGACAAGTTACAGAAGTGTAGTGTTTAGGATTTAGTAATGTAAAAGTCACTTTTAGAAGAACAGTTACACAATTGATTTTGCAGTGGCAAGCAACTATAATTAATTGTTTTTGTGACATTTATTACTGCAGTGGGGTTGATTTAACTGGTGTTTCTACTGTAAAATTATTAAAAAATTATTTCAAACTTCATCTACTTTTATTAAACACATTTATTGTGAAGGTATTTAATACCTGGGGCTGGCTAAACAATTTTAAAACGTGCTGGATATACCATACATGTAAAACTGCATTGTCTTGTGTAAATATGGGCCTTGTTTAGAACCACGTCTCACAGGAAATTATGCCAAATGAAAACCATCTCCCCTTCTCCTCTCCCACTGAAAAGGATTTATGTTTTTACATTTAGAACCAGTTAAAGAAACAAAAATATGGTGGCGTTACCTTCAAGCCTGAGCAATAGTTCAGCTGTGAAGTCCCATTATGTTCAAACCTCTACTTTGTTATTAGAAACACAGCCTAACTCAAATGCTTCCATTTGGAAGAGGGAGAAATGAACAACTCAATTCTTTCTGGAAGCCTGGCACTACATGTCTTGTTTACCTAGAACAGTTTTCAACTAACTACTAGCAAGGCTTTAAAACCAAACCCATGAAATTGATTCCTAAGTGTGTGTACATCATCTCCAGCCAACCATTTTAATTGTGGGTACTTTCCTCAAATCCCTGTAAGCAGCACCACTAACAAAAAAAATTCAAAAATAGCTATAATGCATGATAGGAAACACATCATGTTTTCTGTCCCCTTGGCCCAACATACATGATTCTCTAACTACAAAAGGCACCTGGGATAAAAACCTTTAACCTGTCCTTGGACATCTTCCAATTTCAAAGATCCAAAGAGCTTCAGTCAAGGTACTTTTAGGGTCCCCCCTCCATATCCAACCACTCCTTTCCAGGCAGCAGCTCTGGTCTCAGCTACCCCTAAAATCTCTGCTGCTCTACCAAGCGTGATGGCCATGGGGGACAGAGGCACAAAGTGCTGGAATGGAAGGAGCCAGAAACTCCAATTCTTACGGGTGTGGAAGGCTTGGATGTTTTGGGTTTTTGTTGGGTTTTTTTTAAGGAAACTGGGAAAAATACAGAACTGAACACACCTGTGATGGGATACCATTAACTCCTAAGAAAAGTTCTCTGGTTCCATTTTTCCCTCCAGTGGGATCTAATCTAAGGGACCACAGGGTCAGTAGCAAAATAAGAAAACAGAGACTACCAGCCCAACCCTTAAAAATCTCGTCATCCATCACTATCAGGAGCGAGAGCAGTTACATACATAGGATGAAATTTATCAGTGGAATTACTGACTTTGGCAAGTGACACACTCCTCGAGGAAGAGATCCCTCACTCCTACCACCAAGCACTCTTCGGAGAAACTTTAAACATTATAGACTCCTTCAACAAAGCCATCTGAAGGGGGTTAAAGAATCACAAACTACTGCTTCAAAAGCTGCAGAAAGCTTCTAGCAAGACACCCTCCCCATGCTTCCCTCTGCCATTTAAGGAAACTCATAACTTACCTTTTCAGCCATTTGATACCTGAACAAAGTTTTCATTCAGAAGGCTGTTTTACTACTGTATTTATCAGTGTCAGAGTCAAGACGATGCATCATTTCTGGCTTTATTTTCCTCTTTAGGAGTCTCTTTTGCTGGCTGTCCCTGGCTAAATATTTTCATTTTATATAAACCCCCCTCTTCTTAAAACAACAGTGTCAAAGGGCTCCAAAAGCCCCTCTCTCTCCTTCTTTCCACACTTCCTTTTCAAATTTTTATTGCAACGAATTTTTACAAATGCTTCAGAAGGCAAATTCAAAGAGGATGCTCACCATCTATATCTGAGACAAAGAAGTTTAAGATTAGTGCATCCAAATAGATCCTTCAGGAGAACATGCCAGGGTTCTCCTAGACTGCTCCAGAGCAAGTCCTCGCCGTGCCATCTCTCCTGACAGCCAAGCACAGAGCAGGGGCCATGCCCAGATGCTGATGAAGAGGAGGAGCTCAGCAATGGGCTTCCATGAGCTCCCACACTCTCCATCAGACAGACTTTGCCCCCCATGACTAAGGTGTTCCTGCCTCTGTTCGCTAACACTGGGCACAAAGAAAGCTTTTGGGGGCTCTGTCCCAGGAAGAACTACAAAAGCTGCAGGACACTGAGGCCCTGCTGTTGTTGAAATGAGAGATAATCGGGACAGATCTCTCCTGCATGTGCAAAACGTATTGTTGTTCTTGTGGCAATCACAATTCCCAATGCAATTATCCATCTGGCTGAGGAGCCAGAGACAGACTCAAAAAGGGCAACCTGATGGAGTGCAGGAGAAGCAAGGAAGGAAAAATGTAGAGAAAAAGAAAATAACTCAGCACAAAACTCAAACTTACCACATAATTTCAGAGATGCGACAAAAGCCCTAAAGTTAACTTCTACCAAAATACAGCAGCTAAGGAGGAAAGTCTGTGGACATATAAAGTCACAGGAGAACCAGACATCAATATCAATATCAATGCAGGGCATGGAGGGAAGGATGAAAGCAAAGAAGGGCTTTCAATAACAGATAAGAACTGTCACAGACAATCAGGTCTTTTTAAGTGGCTGGTAGTAACAAGGCTTTGATTTGCTGAGACACAAAGAGCACAGAAAATAGGGCATTTGGCCCGCACAATTGCTGGATGCCTCCTGACACATTATAATCCATCAGCAGACAGCTTTGCCTGACACCTTTCAGCTGCCCACTTAGCAGCACTGCCTCCACACCTGCAGTGACAACTCAGGGTTTGCCTCCTACAAATTCTCAATTATAAAGCCAATATTACCATCCTGATTTTTAGAAGTAATTTTAAATATTTACTGCTTGATCCTCCAGCACAGTTTGCAGACAAATCTCCGTCCCAATAAGGCTCTGAAATTCTTTTTCCTCTTCATATTTTAAGTATTTTAATAAATGCATGATTTAGTATTCAACAAGCCCACACTACAGAAAGACTATTCTGGAATAAATGGTATAATTACATTTCCTACAGCGACCTTGTAATCTCCCGAGTATTTACTCTAGACTAAACAGCCTTACTCAGCTGCCCTGTGTCTGATTGTCGATGAAAGAAGCTTGTTTGACAACTGCTTCGAGCAGAAACATATTTTTTCCATGATTACATGAAAAAGTAAAAAAACATTACCAGACCGGTATTCTGAGCACAGAGACTCGTGTTAGATCGATGAGTTAATTTTGAAGCCAAACGCCAACAAAAACAATCACCATGGACATTCTGCTGTCACGGCCAGCTTTTGAGGTTAAGTTAGTGGTAGACACACAGCTACAGCCAGCTTTACATATAAGAAACTGCGTGGTATATGCAGGCTTCCTTCTTTGTTTCTTTATATATTTTCCATATTCTCTGCTTTTATAAGCCTCCTGAGACCTCTTACAGTTACAGAACCCACACTATACCCACAGGTGGGCGGGCAGGAAGCAAAACTCTCCATTTCATAAGCAGTCCACTTTTAATATATTCAATTGCTAATGACCTTGACAGAAGAGCTCCATGCAAAACACCATATTCTATGGGGTGTTGTTTGAAACGTTCATAGACTTTTTTGCCAGAAAGCTGATTTCTTAAACAGCAAGATTGCAGACCTACTAAAGGCTGCACTCCTTGATTTCCATTCAGCTGGAAAAATTGGTGCTAATCTACCTCCCCTATATTAAATTTGCGTCCTTCCAAAATCCTAAAATGAAGCCTGTAGGATTTCTGTGGAATGCTAAAGCAATACCAGACAGTTTCTATATCAAACGAGATTAAGATGGTTTAGAGGCAGTTCTGCTGCCTTGTTCCCTCCTGTCTTGAAAGAGACAGCACACTCTGCCATATTCACTCTTCCAGAAAAGGGCACCCACACAGTACTTGTTGTGCTGTTCACAGGTTTTTATCCAATTATTAATGATAAAATGAACAAAAAATAAAAGGCTGTATGGAAATGTAGCTGAGTCTTTAAAGCAATAATCACTCCTTACCTGCCAATTCTCATCCATTAGGTACCCGATGCAAAATGCTTTGCAGCAGCCAGAAACCTATCTGCTGAGGATCAGGCCCTGCAACAGGAGACTCTGGGAAATTCAGACCATATGCCTTGGTAGCCAAGAGAATTCCTGCAAGGAGTGTAGCCCTCTATGTGCCCTCCAAAGCAGGACAAGCTTTCCTTGCTCTTACTCAATCTTTGACTCTGACTACTGAGCTTATTGAGAGTAGATTCCATTAAAAGGAGCAGAATGAATTCAGTGTTCAAAACCAATGGGCCAAAGCAGATCAAATCAGCCCTTCATTTGCGGCTTTTCTCCTTTTCCAAGATTCAAGAAATATCTGCATACCCCAGTGACAGAGCAGATGTGAAAAATCACCTGCTATGACTTTTAAAGCCCAGCGGTCCTGTCACCCATTCAAAATCAATTCTCAGTTATTTCACTGTCTTGAACCCTACACAGACACTGAGAGGGTTCTAGCAGAAGCTAATCCAGCCAAAGACCAGCTCAGCTATGCTGTAAGAATAGTTTGGAGACCATCCTGACTATTGCCTCACTTTAAAAAAAAAAAAAATCACGATGACTGACAGCAAAGAAGTTACACGAGTCATTTCTAGATTAAGTGCCAGAACTCTACATGTGTTTCAAATTACACTACAACACTGTACAACAAAGAAATATGCAGAAATTTTCCACTTGAAGTGAAGGTTAAAAATTAAACACTAACAAAGCTCTAACAGATATGAAATCCAACCTCATCTTAATGTGAAATTTAAAATGCCTGAGCTGTCCTACACTAGGAAAAAAGGAATGAATCAATCCAGTTGTTTGTAAGAAGAAGCACAGTGGACTAAAACACGTTCACTGTATGCACAGATTTTCACAGCACTCGCACTCTGCTTCAGTACTTACCCCCTCAACTCTTAAAATGACATTCTGTTTAGATTTAGCTTTTAATTTATCAAAGTATATTACCTATCTTCATTAGATTAGCGTTCACTATTGAACTTCATTTTCTGCATCTTATTTAACAAAACACTAACTGGGGTGCTCCTAACAATGTGGTTATACATGAAAACAAGTCAATAGATCAAAGAGAAGCCACATTTTTCCCTAAAGAAAAGATTTTTGGAGCAAGCCTGGTTTTTTATATACACACATATACATATTCAGGTTGGATCTCTCCAAAGCTAAGTAGCCAAACACAATTTTATTTTAAGCAGCCCAGGCTTGACTTGATTACAAGGTCTGCTGCAAACAGAAATTTTTAACCTGACTTGTAAATTACCTCAATTTTATGAGAATGGTGAGGATATGACTGGCCGTGTGTTGAGTATGATCCACTCTGGATTACAAGAGACTGTTTCTAAACTTTGAGTCATGAAGTTCACGTATCTTTACCCAAAATGTTAATCACATAAGCAGATTTTCAATTTATAGTCGGTTTTTAAGTAGCTTGTGTATGGCTCTTCACAGCTGTAAAACTTGGTGGCCACTGAGTGGCCGCTCCTGTTAGACAGACAGACTTACGATTACTGCCAAGAATGTCTTTACATTCTTCAGGACCTCCAAAAAAAACATCATTTGGATCCTCAGGGGCTTTTTTGTTTTGTTTTTTCTTTAAAATCAAAACTACATATCAAACATACATTTTTAATGCAACACACCACTTTCCATCCCCATCCCGGGGTTATTCTTTTGCTACTTGGCATGTCAGTTTGTTATATTTTTCATTCCTTTTGTTTTCCAGTAAGAAAAATGCAGACCTCCAACCACACAAATTCAGCATGCTCAGCGAAAACATCAGGAAGAAAAAAAAAAAATACAATAAAGAGAGACCGGCTTTTTTTGCCCATCTAAGAAAACCTCCAAGTAAAGTAACAGCAGCAAGCGCCCAAGCATCCGGGTGCTCCTCGTGTTCTCTTGCAGCCACACACCTCTGCTCCCCAAAAGGCAATTCAACAGATTTGCACCAATTTGAACCAAAAGGTGACACTTCCCACTTCAGTTAAACTATACCAAACTAATATTTTGTGGTGACAGCAGAAGTGCAAGCTGTGCTCTTGACAAGACAGAGATCTCTCTCTCTCCAAAGATATCAGTAGGTTGCCCTCAGTTCCGTGCAGAACCCAACCATTTCCCAATGCACATCCCTGAACACTTCAGTAATTTAGGGCAGTGACAAAGACACACAGACCCGGGGCTGTTAGTCATCCTGGAGGGACAGGCAGCTGCAGAAGCTGCCCCCAGGATGGGCACGTTCCAGTGATCCAAGACCCCACTTTCCTCCAAGGGCAGCACCACATGTTTGGGAGATGCTCTCACACATCCTCTCCCCTTTTCCAAGTCACGTTTCCATCTGACAGCTGAGACAGGCATGAGCTGGTCCCCGAGTCTGAACAACCAAAGTGACCTTTATGGGGGGGGCTGAAGGACACAAACCCCTACAAACCCATTATACAAATCACTTGTGTTGGGGGGTGGGGGGGATCTAAATCTTCCTTATTCTCAGATTTCCGATATCCTAACAAAAAAGTGCATAAGGATGTTAATGTTTCTCTGCAGTACTTAAGTAAAAAAAAAGAAAATTTACATCCCTAGAGGAAATTGAAAACAAATTTGTAAGAACAATTTGAACATAAATTTCCTTTTTTGCAAAATATGCAAACTCCACACAGAAGAACAGTGGAAAAATGCAAAATCAAGTTTATGGTCTGCTCATGAAGTTTTTTGAAAAGACTAATAAGCAAATAATACAAGTCATCTCAAAAAGCATTTTTTTTAAATTATAAAAGATTCCTTACAAATGTTCTACATGATCCCTTAAGGATTTACCCTTTTTCTTGCTCTTGCTAAAACCTTCTTGCCAGCTGTGTCCTTCAGCAATTCACTATGAAAAAGAAAAAAAATCTGAAACCTAAAGCAAGTCTTGCAGAAGGTAAGAGGTTAAGGAATATTCCAAAAACTCATTCTACTGAGTGTTTTGAAGATAAAAAACTTTTAAAAAAAATTTATTTAAAAATACATTAAAAAATGTATTTAAAAAAAAAAGTCAAGAAATTATGCTACCTGAAGTGAATTCTAAGTCACCAGGTTGACAGCGTCTTTGCAATAATTCCGGCTCCAGAAACTCAGATAACAGCCTGTACATTTGAGGGAACTATTTAGCAGCAATAAATAGCCAGACTGCAAAGTTATTAACAGGAAAATGAAAAGAGGGAGAAACTAAAATAAAAAAAATAATTAAACACATTCAGAACCATAGAATGGTTTGGGTTGGAAGGGACCTTAAAGACCATCTAGTTCCAGCCCCCCTGCCATGGGTAGGGATGCCACCCACTAGGCCAGGTGGCTCAAAGCCCTGTCCAGCTTGGCCTTTTATAAGTGCAAATGAATAGGAAACTAAAAATCTTTAGCTGGGGAGGTTTACATTGTGCCCAGCTCTTCTGCCTCACCCAGGCAGCTGTACGCAGCTGCCTGAAAAGCCCCAATGCAGGGACAGAGGCACATTAGTTAAGCATTCATCATCAACAGGAAATGCGCATGAGTTCATATAAACACAGAAACACAAATATATAAACCAACAGCCCTGCACAGTTTAAGGTATTTCAGACACCCCATGGAATAGGGTTAGAGCTGTACTGGCTGGGAACCCGCAGCACTGATGTATTTGTTTTGGAATGGCAAACAGCCTCGGGACTCAGAAGAACT
>WEIT01016590.1:542860-565814 GCA_013389985.1 Dryoscopus gambensis
CTTCTGGTGGGCACCACCAACCCACCCACCCACCCGTGAGCCTCCCCTTGCTGCCACAGCCACCCCGCACCCCTCAACTCCTTCATCACCTCCAGAGCCAAGCCCAACAAGCCTGGCTGTTCCTGCTCGCAGGAGGAAAGTGACACATTTAAAAGTGTCTCCAAGAAAAGACCGTGGCATTGTTTGCAAACCCTCCTCTGAACACACTCCCACATGGACGCTGCAACGCCACTGCAGGGTTTAAAGGATTTTGTTCTGTGAAGTGCTGGGCTGCCTCACAACTGGTGCCATTAAATGCAATGGACATAGATGACAGTGTTCCTGATGGATTTGGACACCAGCATTCATGGGGCACAGGCAAAGGGAATCCTCCCCGCACAAGTCATCTTTTTCTCCTTTGTGATGAGGCTGAGGGGGCCTCCAAGCTCTCCTCACACTGGAGGTCCCTCACAGCTGTGCTCCATCCAAACAGGTGGCGAAGGCTGAACCAGGCTCTGCCCAAGTTTAAACTGCTAATTAATACTTGGTTGCAGAGGCTTGATACCAGATAATAAAAATTACAGGCATCAGGAGGACATAGAAACAGTAAAAATGGAGACAGCCTCAATTCCAAACAGCCTTCAGTTTTCTGAAGCACCATTATGTTGCTTATTTACCTTACTTAGTCTATCTACCTCTGTCATTTCCTGGATGAGATACAACTTCTCCCATGCCAGTGAACTAGATGGGATTCCTGTTTGGGTTTCAGTGGTCTCTGAAACAGCACACTAAATTGCCTCAACTTTGTTCAGTACTTAGTGGCTTCAGTTTTCCCAGATTGCACAGCCAAACGTAAACTGTTATTTTTTAAACTCTTTCTTGCCTTGCCAGCCTGCACATTCGTTCTGCCATGCAGTTTCCCAGGCACTGGAAGTGCTGATGACCTTGAGAGTCAGGCCATGATGAGCTGGGTGACACTCCCCCAGTGATTACACATTTTCAGGTGGCATTCCAGCTACAAACACCTCTCTAGAGAGAACACACATCACTTTTGGACTTCCTAAGCTCCCTTACCCAGGCACAGAAGGCTCCCAAACTCCCTTCCAAACATGGCTGCGCACCACGATGCTGCCAAGCTGCTGGACCAGCCCTGCATTATATTTTTTGACAAAGTTAAGCTCTGTGCTTCATTTCTCGCAAACACAGTTTGACTGTAGACAGCAACCGACAAGTAAATCTACCCTTTTCCATGGCAAACAGCCCAACTTTAATATTTTTACTGGCTTACAGCTGGGTAAATTAAGCCCCAGATTTTTATTTATTTATTTTTTAATACCGTGCAACTGAAAATGAACAGCTACTTCACTCCGACTGCCAAGGACAACCTTAAAAACACTAATGCAATCCAGTCCAGCTCTCAATAGATCTATAAAGGCAAGAGGACCAAAAATTTCAGCTTATCCACCCAAACAAAATGTTGGTTGGGCAGGAAGTCTAATATTTTGTTAAGATCCTTAAAAAAAAAAAAGAAATAAAAATAAGATCCCTGGCAATCTGAAGATGGTAACAATCCAGCTATAATGCCATGAAATGGGAATTAAAATGCGCTGATTTACTTACCCCAGCCTTCCCAGCATTTCAGGCTCTGGAACTTGTGGTCCATATGTCTCCACTTGCAGAGGCTGATATTCATACAAAGTTTCTTCTAACTTTTGAATGGGAGCTAAGGAAATATGCTGACCCTGTTGGGGAAAAAAAAAAAAAAGTTAAAAATTTCTACATACTGGGTCAAGGTTTTGTTTTTACTTTTTTTATATGCAGTATAAGAACAAGCATTAACTTGATCCAGACAAACACCATCCCATTAAGAACATGCTGTTCGCTACATCGCTCCATGATTTACATTTTTTTACTGGGACCTACAGATTAGAAGTGATGTTTCATTAGCTATAATTGTTTGGACAAGAAGGAAGTAGGGAAGCTTTATTCAGGGCAAGTTTACCATTAGAGAGTACAGCTGCTTCCAGTGTCACTAGCAAAATTATTATTAGGCACAAATTTCATTCATCTGAAGCACTATCAAACCAATGTCTCTGAGCAACCCTACTTGATTCTGTAATCAATGATTTCCTGAAAGCCCTAATTACAAAGGGAAGCCACTTTCCTTTCTCTCCACAGGCTTTGTAAGCTCCCATACATAATGGCTCTCAAGATAGACTTTTACAGAGCAATACAATTAATTCATTCAGCAAATTCCCATTTGTTTCATAACCAAAAATACAGAAACACACAAACACTAAGCTTTCATTCCAGATGGCACTTTTGCAAGCCCTTCAGACCACTGAGAAATAGCGAGACATTTCCGCACCCCTCCCCTCCAAGTCCCTATCACTCGGAGCTCCCACAAAACAGGAGACTTGTGGCTGGGAAGGAGGGGGTCAGGAGGATATGAGATAGAGCCAAAGTTAACAGATGTTGCTGCGTGACATTCTACACTGATTTGTTGATCTTTCACACAGTTTCAATTTTCTACTGTATTCTATGGTGCTCACAAAAATTAGCAGCGGCAGCAAAAAGACAGAGCATCGTGAGCTGCCCCAAAACAGCCTGGCTTTCCCTGTAGAAATTGAGCTTCCCATCTGCAGAATGCAGGAATTTAGCAAAGCAGTAGTATTGTTTTTGTAGACTTTTTGTCTGAAACAGGAGATGGGAAGCTTTCCACGGTGTAATGCCATGTATAACCCTGGCTCCCACTGGTGATCACTTACTGAGCTGAGCCTCCCTGAGGCCACTCCTGTGAGCATCTACACCCTCAAGTGGAAAATACAGGCTCCTAATGTGGGACACTGGGTTAAAATTAACTAAAGAGGGGAACGAAAAAGTCTGTAGAAGGGGAAAGCTGTTAATGAAATTTGTGGTTGAAGACAGTGACCTTTCTGAATTTGGAGCAGAGATATTTTTATTTAGGGAGTTGCAGAAAATAGCTAAGAAAACTGAAGACGTAAATCCTTGAGAAGTGTTATCGTGGATCTAAGCCGATCTCTACGGAAATATCAGCGGCTCAAGTTTTCCATTGAAACAACCCCGTGTGTGTGATGAAAACAGATAGTTTTAGGTTTTTTCTGCACTGCCTGGGGGACAGGAGAGGCTGCTGCTAACACTGGTATGGGGACAGTGTCCTGGAGAGGAGATGTGAAGGAAGTTCTCCAGTCAGCCATACACCACTCCAACTCTCATGGTCAGCACATTTATTTATGTGCTACAAACTATTGCTGCAACATTAAAAGAAGGTTATCACACATTTTAAAAAAGAATAGGAAAAGAAAAGTTAAAAATTCAGCTTTAAGCCCACTTCATGATATTTTAGGACATAAATGCAGGGCTTTCTATTTTCCTAGAAGTTGTCAATTTAAAATCTATTCAAGTTTATTAAAGTATAATACTTTGTAAGTACATTTATGTGGGCATCTTACACCAATTGCAAAAGGTTAATGCTTAAATAAGACTCTTAGATTTGAATTTTTAACAACATCTTTGTCTCTAACCAAATCAAATGGAAAGTCATACCAATGTTTTACATGTGTACAACCTCATCTGGTGAGTGAAGAGTCTCCCTCTTTCCAAATCCAAATTTTGTTCCAGCCATAGAAAAGAAATTTCAGTTTTGGGCAAAGATCAAAACCATGGTAAATATTTTGGGAAATTACTTCTGTGTGGAAAAAGGAAGAATCTCAGATTGCAGGCACCCCATCCCCTGAGGATGCCACCAGAACAGCTGCTTACTGTCAGCAGAGTCCACTGGTGCCTTCCTGATACTTTGCTAATGAGAGCAACTTCTGCCAGCACTGGCCACGAGACAAGGGAAGGCTCCCAATACATGGACTGGGCTCACCACTGGCCTCCTTCCTCACCATTTATGCTGCTACAGATGTCCATCTGTGGGAGCTCCTGGGAGGATGGGATGAAAATGTTTCATTTGTCTTCCCCTCTTTGTGAGGTTCCCAAGGTACAGGGGATCACAGGGGCACAGAGGGTTAATGATGGTCATTATCTCTCAGATGACCAAGCAGTAACTGTAAGGGAGCTGCCCAGGAATGGTGGGAAGGCTTACTGGCCTGCACACCAGGGGCATGGGGGGCACAGGGGTCATGGGGAAGGACCTCTCTGTGAGGCGCGGAATTGCACCACCAACCCACTGAGGTGGCCTGGAGAGCAGCAGAAAGTCAGAAGAGGAACTGCATTATAGAAACTGTCCACCCTTGAGCTGGTCTGACCTCATGTACAGCACAGGCCAGGACATTTTGTGCTCCTGTATGAAGCCCAAGGACTCGCAGTTCAGCCAAAACACCTTCTTTTGAAAGGCATCCAATCTAGACTTACAGATTTCAGATCATAAAGGTCCAGGTACATCCCCTAGGTAAGTTGTTGCAATAGTTAATTATCTTCATCATTAAATACTGGCAACTCATTTCTGGTTCATCAGATTGACTCTCTCCTATGTCCTTCTCACCTCCCTCATGGGCCAAGGTGCAAGTATTAGGAACCAGGATGTACTTTTGCATGGCAAAATGACTGCACTGGTTTGTATGCAGCCAGCAGATCTGCATCTCAAGGAGATTATGCAGCTGTATGAGACAGATCACTTGTTTTTGTTTCCCAAAATCACAACTTTAGCTGATGGACTTTGGCAATGTAGATTACATTCCACTTAGCAATGGGTAAAAAGCCCCATGATCAGCTGCTGTTCCTGCCCTGTAGCTGTCCGGCCTTTAGGCTCCTGAGCTCACAGACTTCCAAATCGTTTAGCCCTGCACAGGTAAGTGAGGTCCCAGAACTGGGTATGGCACAGACTGCTGCAAAAGGCTGGGATGCAAACCAAAACCATTGCCTTTCCTATTTCCGCAGATGCTGGGACAAGCTGACTCACAAAAAATCCTCGTTGAAGTTAAAAGGCTCAATTTGACCACTATTATCTCAGTTAAAAGCCATTTGACCAGAAGCATCCCACTTTTGTCTCTCTGTCCCCAGTGGTCCCTAACCACTTCATAACAGACTGGTATAAAAGGGAAGCTGCTGTGTAACTTTAGAGACACCACAACAGACAGTAACTGTTACTTTGGACTTACACAGCATTTCTACATATCCAAAACCCATTTCTAATCTATGAGGTAAGACTTTTAAATTTCCTGTATTCCACCTAGACAGTCACCCTTACCTCTTTCCAGCATTAGGAGGCATTTATCAGCATTCTGAAACCAAAATGAAAGCAGTGGGGCCAAGGTCCTGCTTCTGCATTGCTTTCTCCTGACAAACCTAAAATCTGATGTGGTCACGGGTAAGTATTTCTAATTCCCCTTGGATGCTGTAATGTTTGTGTAAAAGAAGCTGACAGCATCCAAATGAAGACAGAAAAGGCTTCCAAGAACACAGACAACACTTTTCCCTGCCTCCTCTCCCTCCCACCCCAATCTTCACAGCATACAAGTGTTTTCCCTGGGATTATTTTAGGCACCGGAGCTGTCTATTACATATTGGAATGTATGGAACCACAAAACATGCTGCTAATTAGAAGGAAGGCATTTGCTTATCCTTAGGACTTTGTTTATATAAAAGCCTGCACAGCAATGGATTTGTGAGCAACTGACATTCTATTCATGTGCTGTACGGGTTCAGATGAGAGACACAGAGGATTAAATTGGGAGGGGGGTTGAATAATGTCTTTGTATTAGAAGTAAAATTGACTGGCTGATACACGGTTTGAGACAACTCTCAGCTGAAAAAGAAACAAAAGCAGTGGCCAGTTTTGGTTTCAGATTGTGATACAACATGGCATTCATAAAAGAAAGGCCATGATTACATACAAAGAACTGCCCTTGCAGTAACAAGGAGCTTACTTTAAACAAAAACAACATTCTTTCAGGAACAATCTTGGCTATTAGAGCATCAAAGTTATAGTGTATCAGTGCACCTTTCACACAGGTTTGGGGAGGGACTCTTGGCAGATGCCAGGTACATCAATATTTGCCTGCTAGGAGAAAGGAGTTAATTTAGCACAGAGTACAGAAATATCAGCCCAAGTTGCAGCATTCACACTTCTTCCCATCCTGCCCTCTTCTCCTTCTCCCTGCCTCCAAAATGGTATCATTGCCTTCCTTCACCTCCTTCCCTCAGCAGCAAAAAGAAACAACTGACAGCCTTTCCAGAAATCTTTCAAGTGCCGAGGAGGAGGAGAAAGGAGACTGACACCAAAAATGCACTAGTAGGGGAAAGAGGACGAACAGCTATGCCACAAAAACATCCCCAGGCAAGAGACAGAAGCCAGAGACTGGGGTCAGTAAAACTTGTCCAGACAAGGCAAGTTTCTGTACTAGCAGCAGCTGGACTAGCTGCTGGAGCCAATCCTCTTGCATTTTTAATTTCTCTCTGCTTAGGAACTTGCTCAGCTCTGCTATCACCCCACTTCCACAGCACACGTCACAGAACAGAAATAGCGACATTCGCTGCATCTCATTGAGTCAGTTTGCAGCAATGTTATTTTTATTTAACCCTTTTCACTGTCAGGTCACTCTCCTGAGCCTGGCGAAAGGAGATGGGGAGGAACCAAGGGCTGTGGCATGCCAGGACATGATGCTGCTAAAACACATCTCCAGCACTGCTTCCACTGTACATGGCAGGACAAAGAGGTTAACAAAGACCCTTTTAAACACACCATCATCTGAGTGTGCAATTATCCAAATGCTTTCAAGTGAACATTAAAACAAAACCATAAATTCCTTGAATTTTTCAGTATAAGCAGTCTTAGGAAACTATTTTACTGTTAAGCTTGTAACAGAATTCAGGTTTTGGAAAGATTTCACGTTAACACAATTTCTTACGGATATTAATGCAAATATCTTTGGCAATGTGGTGTGAGCCAGAAGCTGGGTTGTTGTGGGTTTATTTTCCCCCTCCAGTTTCTACCCTCTCAATTCACTATTGACAAATTCATGTCAGCAATACTAATGTGGCTTTCTGATTCTGATTAACTACTTTGACTACAGTAATACTCAGGAAAAGGAGAATGAAACTGATAGATTTGGAGGGCTTAGTTAATATTATTTTAACCTTTACCCTCTCTGTCTTCCACAGCCTTTTTAAATAAACACAAAGTATGTCAAACTAAAATGTATAATTCTATTCCTTGGCCTAAAATTCCTGTGCCAGTGAAGCTTTTTCAAAGACTTAAACATCTGAAACCAACTGTTCTCTCTTCTGCTCTTGAAAAATCAATAATAAATCTGATTTATTTACTTGATTATGAGAAGTGCTATGAGGGTATCTCAGAAGCAAAACTGAAAGAGAACAAATTATCTGACAGAAAGCAACAGAACCAACATTAATATTTTCTGTTGATCTCAAAACCAAAATCTGACCACAAATAGCAAGATCAGAGATACAAGATTGTCCCCTTCCCTTCTCAGTGTGGTAGATGATTTCAGATGCCTAATAACAATCTCACTAAATTTAGACCTTTTTTTTTCCCCTTCACAGTAACTTAATTTGATTTTCAAATGCCAAAACAGATTTAAAATACGTGCTTTCTTTAGGAATGACAGAAATAAGCCAAGAGATCAACAGCACTGAAGAAGCTATTAGCAAAAACAGTCAGATATGTGTGATTTGTTAGACAAACAGGTACCTGGGAAATTAACCACGGAGTAACACGGGTTAAATCACACCATCAGTTCTACTTGCCTCCAAAATTTTCCTTTACAACTTTCTGACATAACTAATTACCTGACCAGACTTATCTTTAAGCTCCTGCCAAAAAGCCCCATTTCTCTAATCTCCCAGAAGAAAGCCTGTGTCCATCTAACAAGCTGAAATACAATTCTGCTGGGTCAGAGCCACAGCAGGATTTAGTGCCTACTCTCTTCACAGAAAAGCCGGGTGCCCTTTCCTCATGCCCCTGGATCGCAGCGCCTGCCTGGGACTGCCCTCCCCAGCACTGCCTGCTGAAGCCAAGCAGGATTCAGGGCATAGTCTGGATGTTTGCTGCAACAAGTCACTCTCATGTTTTCAGCGGAGACCCCAGAGTTCTGGCAGGAACTGCCAAGCTTTCCTCAAAATCCCCGCCACTGTTCAAAGGACAGCCCAGTACACAAGACAGCATTATTTCGGGGAATGAAGAATTAAAACACAACTTCATTTTCATGTCACTAATAAGCCCACAGGTCACACTCCTGGTTTTCTGCACTGGTTTCTCAAACTTGCTCCCAAACTCTGCCTCAGCTCCTAAGCACTTACTCAACTGTGCATGCCACAGTGCCGAACGTGGCTCAACTGCTTCTGCTCCTTTTGCTCTGTCCCCAGGGCCTCTACCCTGCACATGGCACCCGCTCAGCCACTTTCAGCTCAAATGAAGAGCCATGCCATGAGCTGGGTGCTGGGGGGCATTTGGACACCCTGGGAATGCCAGTTGCATTTGAAAACTTCATTATCAGCTCACACAATATTTCTCCTGCAGTGGCTTTCACAGGGCTCAATATGGCCCTTCTCAGGGTACAGCTGCAGGTTCTTCCCATTTTCAGAGAAGCAATTCATTACAGGTGACTTAAAGTCCATGTTCTGTTTGGCTTGTTTCACCACTCCTCAGTGTGCTATGTTGGTAATACAGCATCAAGCAGAACTAAACAACCTTTTGTTGCATCTCTGCCATCAGACTTCTGGAGCCTTGGTCATTTTGGTTTGGCTATCAGCAAAGCACAGTATCAACTATCAACAATAGCCGGTCTAATTACAGGATTTAAGGCTTTAATATAACATTGTTTTAAATACACACATTAAGGGCCTAATTTTTCAAGGGACGTGAAGCAGAAATAAATGACAAATGCCACTTTGTGTGTCATGAGGCAGAACCCTATGAGAGGGACAGACACAGCAGTGGAGGTCAGAGCACAAGGTATTGCTCACCAACCAGCACCAACTGCCTGAGTCTCCACACAGGTGAATCTACTGGTGCTCCTACATTGCTGCAGTAAAGCTGTGTGTCACACTGATATGATCCCTCTATTACGCAAGAAAATTATCTAGGATTTCCTGGAGAACAGTGGAACCTGTAAAAACCAGCTGCTGTGTTGGAAGAACAGCAGCTCGTAAAGAATCATCATTGTACTCCACTATCTGCTCTTTCCTGGGATCCTCTAAAGCAGCTTTCCCCCATCCAAACAGCCACAGCTCCACAATATCTTTTTTGAGGAATGCAAACTCTGATGGATGATTTAAAAAGAAGAACTGCTTAAAATAAGAAAGCCAAACAGAAAGCTGATCTCAGACTGTAGAAGATGAGAACTCTGCGTACGTGTGTATGGAAGTCAGAGACATATTCCCTGTTTTACTGAGCATCCAGCCTAGACCCAGATAAATGTTGATAAAGATGCAGAACATCACATTCAGTATGGCTTATGTCTGCCTGATAAAGGGAAGAAATAAAGTGAGATTCCTTGAATAGCTATATTTTAAGGAGGGACTGCTAAAGGTTGATGATAGTCTGGCAAGAGAAAGCAAGGAAGTTTTTAATATCAACAGAGACAAAAAAAAGAATAAAATATTAAGAAAAGGACAATAAAGGCAGATGAAAGGAAAAGCATGGATAGAATATAAAAACAGGAAGGGTGAATTATTGGAAACAGGCAAAAAGATAAAAAGAAGGAATTTAGAAAAACTGAAGTCTAAAGCTTAAAAAACTAAGAAAGTATCAGACGTTAGCAGTACGTGATACATCTTCACAATATTTGTGGGCTGTATTTACTAAAACATTTTAAATGAAAATTGAAACCTGTTAGCAATATATTTAGAAATTATTACTTAACGTAGGTGGAAGTAGTTTATTTCTTGCGTTTTTTCATTTGCATGCAGAGTGCAAAAGTAAACATGAACCAAATATTCCAGGACAGGAGGGGGACCCACTGCAAACATAACACACACTTCATGGCGCTACTTTGAAAATGCACATTAATTCTCTCAAACTAAACAAAAAAACTCCCTGGGGCAGAAGAAACTGCATTTTTAATCTGCACAAAATATACTCCATTGTCCTTCCAGGCAGGTTTAGTTTCTCTCCATGCAAGTTTTCATCTATGTTTTAAGTGGGTATAACAAAACAATGCTTAAATCTGAACCACAGACACATCACAGCTTTTCAAGTTGTGTGTACTTACTTCCCGTGGCACCTGAATTTTATCAGTTCTTTGGACAGGATTCACAAAACTTCACAGGATCAAGAAGCCTATTTGTAAGCCTTGTCTGATCCCGAGAGGATTGCAAAAAGTCCTCCTACGAACTACCATGGCCTCCTGCATTGCCCTGGTTTCAGTGGCTACAGCTTCCTAACTCCTTGAAACACAACCAGAAATAGCTAAGGCATCTTTAACACATAGTAAAAGGAATGGTTCCTGCCTTGAAAAATCTACAATCTCAGAGAAAATAGAAGCTGGCAGCAAAAAAAGTGATAAAATCACATGGCAATTTCACTCAGTCCCTGAAAAATCCTATTTATCTGTTTGCAAAATAAAAAGATGCCTCATCTGTTTTATCTTGTTCACTGGTTCCTTTGTGAACCCTTTTGCTAAAACACTTGTATTCAAATAAAAAAAGCAAGTGTTGTCACGGATTCTGAAAGAGGAGACTGCTGTGAAAGCAACTGCAGCACAAACATCGCATTTGGAGCAAGCTGGAGAGGCTGCCTGAGTATTTCCTGCTGTAGGCTTACAACAGACAGTTTTGCCTTAAAAACAACACTTCCATTGTAGAAGGGAAGATTCCTGTATGCTCTGGCACAAGTACTGGATGAAGCCACATCAGCAGAGTGCCCCGACATTTAACAAATAACACCCCACCCAGGGAAAGCCATCGCTCAAGGGCAGCGTGCTGGAGATCAGGGATTGCACTGACATCCCATGCCACGGCCACCGGCTGCTGCTTGGGAAACAGCACAAACAAGCTGCAGTCCCAGAGAGAGGAAGCCCCAAGAACAAGCATTAAGAACATTTGTTAATCAAAGGACCAATCACATAGGAAGGTCTTCATTTCTTTGCATGTCACATATCATTTCCAATCAGTAAAATATGTACCAGGCTCTCCACAGACGATGCAAATGCTTTACCCTGGCTCAGGGCAGCTGCTGCTCTGAGAAACAAACCAACATAAGCTGATCATTTGAATCCCCTTAAAAATCTTAGTATTGCACCAAATAAAGCACAGTAGAGCTTACCATACAGTTTTACAAGCCATGCCGAAAATCTTTGTGCACTTAAAAACTATAATTTAAATAACTGTACCTGTAAGTTTGGAGAGGGAAGGGTGCACAAGGGGGGGAAGAAAAGAAAAGAAAATACAAACTCCTTTTCTCCTAAACTCTGAAAATAGTTCAGGGTCCAAATCCCTATACAAGAAGTAATAAAAATAGTTTGGTTTCTGGTAGCAATAACAAAAATGAAGGCAAGATTAATTCTTACACTTTTATGGCAAACAATCTAAAGCAGATGTTCAAGAATAAAAGCGAGATGTCAAAGTAGTTAAAAAGTGCTTTTCAAACCCAAACACAACAAGACAACTTACAGCTTTATGTGCTTATATAAAACTCTAAATCATCTCAGTCAGCTTCCACCCTTCACCCTCCTCTAGTCTATGAAGCTTCATAACTACCCAAAATGTTATATTCACTCTAAACCACCACAGATCGGTGTCTTCTGAACAAAAGCACATACAAGTGAGCTTTGCTGATTAGAGACCAGCTCCTGAATCTGGGGCCTTATGAAGAGAAATAGGTTTCCATGGTTTGAATATCCAGGTTCTCTGGAATAAAGTCCCTGTCTTCAAGAGAGAGCACACTTTAAAGATATCTAAAAAAAGTTCAGACTGTATCTACATTTCCGCTAGAAAACTGCAGGTTTGAGACAGAGATCAAACTGCACATTCTAAGGTCAAAATCAACACAAGCATTCCTCAGAATCAGACTTCAAATGGATATTTGAAGTTATCCACACTTTCTTGTTTGCAAGTTCAAAGAATTGCTGATCATAAAGTGAATTTTAAGATATTAAATCTTTCAAGCACAGATTTCATAAAAGATGATGTGTGTATGCAGGAGAATTGAGTCCCTCCACATGTAACACGGCAGAAGCCCTTGGAAGGTAACCCTAAGCACACCCTTTTCCAATGAAACTGCCCTTTATTGTCAACACTGTGTTAACTTAAAACACCATTCACTTAGATGTGCTTTCCAAAAGGCCTCAAGCAGGACGATCCTGATTTAAATAAAGAAAATTAGGCAAGTTTTTGCACTCGAGCTTCCCACACAACAAGGGTTTGCCAAGCCTTTCCAGTCTAATCAGTGCTACAATCACGCCGGTATATAAAGAGACTGACTCAGTGCGCACAAACACTTCCAGACTCACCAGCAAGAGGTGATTTTTGGCTCACCACAGCAAACTGCCTCCTAAGCCGGCCAGCCCCAGTGTCCATCTACCTGGAAGCCATCCATGCAGCCACACTGGGCTACTGTGCATCTGCATCGCCGCTCCACTTCATTACATGAAACACAAACCCGGCGCTACAGCCATGGCGGTAACTGATACCGTATCACTCAAGTCAATGGGAGCAAATCAGAAACTCTACACTACGTATGAATAATAATAGGTTTTTGTGTTTTCTTTTCCAAGTGCTGACAGTTTGGAAGGTTGCTTTTCCCACCACCACCATGGCTGGACTATAACCACATTAATTTCAGCATGCCAAGGCAAGCTGTTCAAGAAGCTTTCACGGCACATTTGGCTTAATAATCCAGGGTGGGGTTTGGGGGGTTTGTTTTCAATTTTCCAATATTTGACAAGAAAAAGAAAATGAAGTTTAAGATGTATAACTCTCTGGAAAATTATATTTTCAGCAGAAGATGGCAAGCTTTAAAAAAAGCTTTAACAAACAAATTTAAAAACACCCTTTAAATCACCAGCAGCCTAAATACCTTGGCCCTAGCTCTGGACACAAACTTTTATCAATTGGTAGTTGACTGAGAAAACCACGTTTTCCCCTTCAGTTTCACATTAATCTCAGGGCACAGTTAAACCATGACACTTCATCAACTTTTTTTTCCCCCATCTCCTGTTCACAGCTGTTGCTGTGTTGGCTGAAACTTTTATTGTCAGGACAGAGAGCACTGACCAAGAGACCTACAAGGAAAAAAAGCCTACCAGAGCCTAAAGCAGCTCACCTTATGATATCACCTAACCCCCAGCTCAGCTACTCCAGCAGCTGCACTGGTCTGTTCCAGGGCATTAGCACAAGTAGGGAGCTGCAGTGACTGCTATCAAATCAAGGAAATTCAGACTTTGTTTAACCTTTTCTATCTCAGATTTAGACCAATACTGTGAGGCAACCCTGAAGTGCTACGAAAAGCATTCTATAATTCATACAATAGTTGAGTCACAGCAAACCAGCAGCCTGGCCAGGATAACGCTTCACTGGATGTACCTACATTTGCTTCTGTAAAGGGCTACAGTTTGCTTTTAATTATTCATAATGTTCTGCAGTGTACTTGGATGTGTATATTGTACATACACACAGCAGTTTGAATAAAATAAACACACCTCAGTAATTAGCTGATTGCAGTGCTCAAATAGTGCAGTTTTTAATGAGATGCTCTTTGTGTGCACGGAGGTTTCTGTTCCGTGTGTGTACACACAGATACACCCAGACGCAAATAATCCAGGGCATGAGCTAAACAGTTTTAAACAAAGACTATCACAGAATGTTTGCACAACCCTGTAATGCCCCAATCACGTGCACATTTGCACATGGGAATTATTTAGAGGCACGTCAAGCTAACAAATTCATTTGCCATCAGAAAATTTTATCATACACTTACCTGGGGCTTAGACCCAGATTCAGCAACACTGATTCATCTTAGAAAACTACCCAGCTCTGAGCACAGAAAGAGCCTCACAAAGCCAAAGGAGCAGTCGCATTCCGATAACTTCGCCTGGATCGTGGCCTACAAGTCCAGTCCAACAAAGCCAAGCAAGCCTAAACCTGATGGCGTAAACTGAGCCCATCCGCTGCGCTGCAATTACCTATGGCAATAAACACCACGCTCTAGGAAGCAGAGGCTTGCACAAACAGGCCTCCAGAGGAACAACCAGCACCCTCACAGCTCCAGTCTCCACTCCTTGTCCTTGCATGGACTGTTCCAACAGCTTGGAAATGGAGCTGGTTGCACCCAGGTACTAGACATCAAGGTGTGCCACTGCTGGGTCCACAGTGCCACAGATGGGCCCTAGGAAAGCAACTGCAATGAGGACCAAGTTGCAGAGCTGAGAGTTAAGCCAAGAGGAATAGATGCTTGCTTCATTTCAAAGCACATGCTTAACGGTTTTCTGGGTCAAAGCCAGGGTGATCCATATCTTATGAGATCAAGCACCTTCGCCAGGTTTGTAGCAAAAATTTATATGACTATTTCAGTGATATCATTAGCCCAAAAGGGCAGACTTTAGCTCAATACTCGAGGTGCATGCACTCAGATGAATTTTACCAGGCTGATCCACATGCCTGAGCCATTTCCAAAGCAAAAACCTACCAGTATTGGTGTGAGTTTTTTTACCAACTTAAATAGATGTTCAACCATCCCTCTCTAAAGGAAGGCAGGCATAAGAAGACTAATACAATATTATTAAGATAGATTTTAAGAAGTGTATCTAGCTTCCAAGTAATATCTCAAGTTTAGTTATTTATTATATAAATCATCTTAAGTTTATTATCTAGGCCCCAATTCCGTGGCCCAAACAAGTTGAGATAATAGTCCCACTAGGGACTGTACATCATACCAAATAGTCAAACCTCTTTAGAAAGCTAACTTAGAGACGAAGTTTCCAAACTTCTCTAATCATGCATGTAAAACTTTAAAAGGAAGAGAGTAAGCAATTGTAAATCGTGCAGACGCACACACTTTGAAATGTGTATAAGTTTAAAATGTGGACCGGAATTCTAAGAAACAGCTTACTGCAATAGCCATTGAATTGTCCATATTCACTTCAGTGTCTTTTTAGAATAATTCTTATCTCAGCATTTAACATTTGTCTTCCTAGTTAAAAAAAAAAAATGTAAAATGCACTGCAGACAAACCACAATCCCTGTAAACTGATGTTCAGAAGCATCACTTTATTCATGGGGTGCACCTCGTCTTATCATAACAATACAAGAAAACTTGCTTTCTTTCCAAATGCACACCAGATTTCTCTAATCTGTGCATTTACCAAACTGCATAAACAGAGGACCGGTGGTTTGATGCAATCAGCACAGTGCCATTTAAAGCACAGCACATCACAGCACCCTTAAGTCTTTTTGGAAATACCTCTGCTGCTCAGCAGCACCAGCTTTCCACCAGTTGCTGCTCCACATGCTATTGCCAATCAGCTGCATTTGCTGTAGCGCATTCCAAAGTTTACTAATTAATCTCTGCACTAAACCCCACTGATGGCCGGTTGCCATTTGAAATGATCATCATCTTTATTTAAAGACATAGCGACCGTATGGCCAAACTCAGACCTTATTTGTAAAAAAAGAGGTGTGCCAAATTTCAGGTAATTAAACCCAGTATCGTTGTGGGATTTTTTAAGACTGGACAGAGGCAATTATTAACAGTTTGAGGGTGTTTATATTGGACACACTCAGTTATTTCAATGTTAATTGTAAGGAAATGGGCACACTTGCTTTCTGAGCTCAGAGCCACATTCAGCAGAGGGTACGAGATGCAAACTTCTGGGAAAGAGACCACTTATGTCTTGCAAAACAGCCTACGAGCTTTGAAGCCGTGTGTTTTAAGGATTCCAGCTTATTGCTACATGTCAGATGAGGTTTTAAACAGTGATTTCAGGCAGTCCAACCTCTCACACCATTGTTCCAGGCTGCTCCCATTCAGCGGTGCGTACTGGCTCCGTGACCTTCACAATGACCTCTACAAAAGCAGTTGTGCATTTTACTGTGGTGTAAATCCTCACAGACAAGTCAAACCTGTTCTTTTTGGCATCCAGCCCTTCAGATGAATACTCTGTGGAGATTTATTATGAAAGGGGAATGAAGGGGCATTATTGCACAACATTCATCCCTCACATACAGCTAAGTTCCATCTCTAACAACTTCTGAAGACTTTCAAATAAACAGATCGTCTTAATTACACAAATCCTTCTTGCTTCTCACCAATTTTCTGTAATTAAAATTCGCTGTTGTTTACAAAAAGGTAGACATGCCCAGGAAAAGGCATGTGCCGTGAAGGTGTTCTACATTATTATTAATAAGTAATATTCATACTTCCTGTTACTATACACAAGGGATTAGTGTTTCCTAGCACACCATTCACTTACAACACTGAAGTATTATTCCACATTGTAGCAACACACATTGCCCTAAAAGGGTCCATTAATTATTTTTTTAATGCCATGAAGTTGCTGCAGGATATTAGACTGTCTCCGTAAGAAATACACTCCTATGGTAAAATGATGAATGATGAAGTTTGCAGGTTTTTAATTAGATTTCAGAGCAGTAAGAATTTACAAAGTTATTCTCCATGGCCTTAGCTTAATACTTTGTGTGACCTCATGCAAATAATTAAAAAAAGATTCAAGATTCCATTAATCAGAAAATATAAAAGCATTGAAGAATAATGAAAGAGGTAGATTTTATAACTTCAGTGACTCTGCCAAAGTGGTCAGAGTAGTAATCCTGTCATTCACATCATCCACATTCCTTCAGGTTTTCCAATTGATCCTTCAGCAAAACATGCCCTGTTAGGGCAGGTGGGGAAACCATAACAAAAAAACACCCAACCTAAGTTGCATTGATATTCCAATCCAAAAATCATGTTCCGACTAGCTGTAGTCGCTTGGTATTAACCGGAACTGAAGCATTTTGACTGAAGCACACATTCCCTGATCCAAATCTTGGAGTTCCCCTCAAAAGCTCCCTCCCCGCAGTGTCAGCTGTCATGGACAATTGACAATGCACACACACATACCTCCCACTGCAGAAGGAGAGGCCTGCTGTGTGCATCTCTCCCTGTCACCCACAGGCCAAGTAAGGTAGGAGTTCTCTCTCCCCTTCCTAAAAGTGTCAGCTGGCCGTTCCTTGGCTTTCCTGCTTCCTTTGCTGCCAGCAAAATCAAAGACAACAGAATGCACAATAGCAAAAACTTCATTGTGCAAAAGATAAAAGAAAACACAGTTTCCTCCCACCTTTTCCAGGTCCCAACAGCACTTTCACAGCTCCAGAGCTGTAGGCAGAATTTTCTCCAAACAGAACATGCAGCAGTGGTTTTTACTGTCTAAATTCACTTCCCCCTAGAGATCCAACTCTGCCACCTCCAGCACAGCCCACTCCTTCATTCCCAAGCCTGAGGCTACCAGTGAGAAGGAGCAGAGATGGACTGAAGACAATAGAAGGTGAACCAGCATGGTCATAGAGTGCTTCTAACAACAAAGATAAAGTATCTACAGTTCTAAAGGAGATTTCTTCCTACACGAGAAATTTCGCATTTTGAAAACCTGTAGTAATTATGTACTTTGCCTTTTCATAAATAAACCAAATAAAAACTAAAGTGCAGCTACATTTATGCTTTGGTCTTCATGACAAACAAAATAACCCTGATCCTATCAATATCTTATTCAGGATTCTTAAAAAAAAATTTAAAAATCCAAAGATTTTTCAATTAGATGATAAAGAGACAATGCCAAAGTTGTACCTGGCACCGACAGCTCAAATTGGTTACAATTTAAAAGCAACCAACAGTTAAATGGGTACAACACTCTTAAAGAATATTTATATTACTTTAAAAGTGATACATCTGTTTAATTTTGTGTTGCAAATTCACTTAACTAACCAGACACAAAACAGGTTAAAAATTAGCACAAAGCAAATGCTGTACACCACACTATCAATGAAACTAAACTGACACAATGTTAAGCTTTAATATAAATTGCACCTTAAGGATTAGGATGCAGGGTTTTTATCCCATATTCCAAACAGATTTTAGAAGTGCCTGATACAAGATAAATTCTTGGCCTAACCCTGTCTAGGCTTCAGATTCTACCTAAACAGCAATTCAATGTGTCATCATCCCACCAAGTGGCAGATTAAGGTCCATAAGTGAAACCAAATGGGTGAAGTCAAAGAAAGGATGAAGCTCCCACTGCAATCCCCTCTATGTCCTCCCATCAGCTCCCAAGTCAAGCACTCTTTCTCTCCCCCATAACAAAAGAAAATCCTAATCATGTTTTCTTGTAAACAACCATGAAGGGGAATGCTTGGTATGCAGGCAAGGCCAAGATAGTGCCACCCCTTTGGAAAGGCAGAAAATTCTTCAAATATTTACTAATCGATTATTCAAACTTGGCTTGTGTGAACCCAAAGGGCTATCACAGGGAAGCATTACAAAGTGGGACATACATGACTTTTTTCTTTATGGCAGCCACGCAGCACAGGTACCAAACACAGGCAGCCCCAGCCCCAGAGTGCCTAAGGATGCTGAGGATCAGGTGCCTACATCCACCCCTTTAGATCTGTCAGCACATCCCCACAGCCCAGCCCAGCCCAGCAGCTCCTGCTTACTGGAGCACTGCCTCTGACTGACTTGCAGAGGATCACGTTTCTGTGATCTCTTTCTACGCCTTGGAGAAGGGAGTGATGCTCTATTTATTTATGCCTCTCTTTCAAGAGATGAAACAGGAGAATGGGCCTCAGACCTAAATATATATATGCTGCTTTCCTCCTGTACACAGCCCTCACTTTTAACTTGTTCCTCCCTCCGAACTACTTACCTTTCCAAAGCCCTCCATTCCACAGGCACCACTTTTAAATGTAGCATCTACGTCCTGCAGGATCTACCTCACTTGCCCAGAATAATACAAGAATAATTATTCTTACACAAAACCACCATTTCATTTTCTACTAGTCGTGGCAAATGTTGCAAGTTCCAGTCTCCTGGCCCCCATCCAGCTAATTTAGATAGATGGTTCCACATGTGCTCTCTGTCCTTCCATTTCCTGCCCATACCACGGCACACATTTGTCTAAGTGAGTCAAAGCAGGTTTCTCTGTAGTCACAATATTCTTTAGTACTTTATATTTTTAAAAAGAAGCCTGCATAAAACACAGCTTATTACCATGCTATTACTGACTTTGCAAGAGGCAGAGGATTTTACTGCTTCACCACACATTCTGCTGAACTGAATGTGTCACAAGCTGCACCTGAAGCTCGCATTTCCCCCAAATACAGAAGTTACCTGTGTAGCAACTATGTTCAGGCAAAGCAAAACAATAAACTAAACTAGTCAATTCTCCACTTCAATATACTCCATTATCCATGTTTCTCGCTGTTAAAATAAAAACCTCAACAAACCCAAAATATTAAGAGGAATGAGGATAATAAGCCAAGCTTTCAGAGACCAAGGCACTTCTCCATGAAGATAATTTCTGTTTCCTTACTAGTCAATGCTGTTAATATTCCTTTCCAGAGACACCCTGACAATCACTACATACATATGGGGACATTCCCCTTTTGATGTCCAACACCAATTACTCAAACAATATTCCTTTCTCTCACCCTCTGCACCTGAACAAACATTTTTAAGGGAAACTACTTTTGAAGTCTCCTTACAAAACACTGTCTCTTTGATCCAAATATCTCTTTCTTCAAGTACCTTAGTACGACACAGATGCACCTTGGATGGTAATAATGACTATTGAAAACTAGAGCCCCCAAGAGCTCCTTTGAAATACATCTTAATTTTTAAATGATTATTATATGATTATTATAATTATTATATCAATTATTATTATAATTGATTATTATATGATATAATTTTTAAATTATTGATTTATAAATTTGCCCTTTGAAAGCTCAAAATTTGACTTCTCTGAGACCCTGTAGCAAACATTCATTTATTTGCTGTGTGCACATACGCAGGAGTTAAGGGGCAGAAAAGGTGGTACATGCACAAACATGCAGCATCAGCCCCAATGTGCTGATGATTTTTTCACACACTTAGTAAGAAATTAACACGCTTGTAATTAATTTATTGGTAAGGCTGTTGTACCTCGGACAAAACAGAAGGTGATGCAGGAAACAAGTCCTGCCTGTTCACCCCTGCCTACAGCCAGAACCCTGGCTAACACATGAGTGTGTGGGTGTCACACTGGAAGCCACACAAAGTGCACACACCACCCTGGCTGCCCTCGGAGAACGGGATTCTAACACAGGAACTGATTGTGAAGGATGAGTACCAGAATCCCCAGGTCCCCAAATCCTTCCATCCCAGAGCTCTCGTCTAATTCCCAACCTCGTGCAGAAACCACTCGGGCCTTCTGCCTAGAAACTCTCATCCCACTCACTCCCACCTTTCTGCCAATTCTGCCCCAAATCTTCTCCCTCATGTCCCCTCATGTTCTCTCCAAAGCACCTCAACATCCAAGTCTCCACATCCTCATCCTCCTCCATCCGTCTCCTCTGCTGCCCTGTGCTTCCCCATCCCCACCAGCCCTGATCCCATGCTCCACCACAGCACCACTGCTGCTGCTGCCAGCACTTGTTACTGATTTCCCTGCCATGTTTCTTCCACTACGGCCTCCCACTATGGCCTCATTCTCCTCTTGGCTCTCCTTGCATGACCAAGTCTGGCAAGAATTGCAGAGAAGCCAGATGTAGGCTGTGCTTACCCAAAACTTGTCTGAAGGTGGCCCTGAGAACAAGGAAGGAAGAAAACCGAGGCATATGGGAGATCTTTTAACTGTGCTGTGAGATCAACACACTCTACATCAACAAACAGATTCTAGTTCACTGAGAAATGTAATAACCAGGAGTAAAACCAGGCTGTGAGGTAGGGCTGCACACATGTGCCTTCACAGGCAAGTCTCTCAAAGCAAGACAAACAGACACAGCCCAACGGAGCGCTGACTCAGAGGAAGCTGCAAAGCCATTATCCCAGCTCTGCCAGTCCGGTCACCAGCACTCCTCCAGGTACACAACAGAGAAGATGAAGGAATGACATGGAACTGCTTTGATCAGCAGCAACAGAAGAAAGGATTAGAAGAAAACATGTGATGTTCTCACAAATGCAGACAACTGCTAAGAAAAAAAGGATCACAGCAGAAAGGTCACACATACTTCTGTGCACATATACAAATGTACTAGAGCTTCCCTAAATGGCTTCAAATACTTCATTGATCTTACTACAGTTCTTTAAATGTTCTTGCTGCTTTCTTTAAAAGAGTTTTCCTCTTTAAAAAGTCCTCAGCTGAACATCATTTCACATCCAGTCTGTAAGAGTGGAGACAGCCTACCAACCATTTGCAGAAGAAATCAATGTTTTGATTGTTAAATGACAATTAAGGCACCTGAACTATTTTTTGTAAGATCTAAATTCTAAAATATTTAGTTCTGTGAAGTCCTCTTTACACAGTCATCTTCAAGGACATAAGAAGCTCCTACAAAAAGGCAGAGAACAGCCTACTTTTGGCACCTACCTAGGTAGAAAATGAGTTTGTATCAGGTCAAGGAAACTCAGTTACTGAATCACCCCTGAAATGTAAAAGCAAGAGCAGTAAGTGCTACCAGAGGCTGCCAGGGAGACTGCAGAGCCCCCATCTCCAGAGGTCTTTAAGAACAGGTTAGACAGGTACCTGCCATGAAGCACCCCTGGCCCTGCCTCATGGCAGGGGGAAGGACCCCATGACCTCTCAAGACCCCCAACCAGCACCATGATTATACAACTTGACAAGTACCTGCTGCAATTTTGGCACCAAAGCTTCTCTATTTAATTATTTTTCTTCCCTGATTTAAAATTCCACCCTCATAGAGGAACTTTATCCGCTCCCACTTTTTGTTATTATCTCTACCAACACATAATGAGACACATAATACTTAAAATTTTGGACAAGCTATTTCTTTCTGTTTCACTCCAGCACTACTTTCTCATATGTTTACTTTTAAACAGGGCATCAAACAGCACCATTTAACAACTTTTTGCATTAAAAATGTGGTTCAATAACTTTGCACCATTCATTTAGCACGAACTCTAACATTTATGATGTTTGCAACTCTTGGCCAAAGTATAGCATCAAAAGAGCATGCATGCACTGAATTGTATCTTGTTAAAAAGAACAGCAGCACTGAAAAAAGTTATATTGGAACAATCTATAAATGTGTTTACATTATATGAATGATTTGCTGTTCCTTCACAAGGCATGTAGGAAGTCAGCACTTCTCAAATGTGTAAAGTATTTCCATGTGCTTAAAGCACGAACTTTCCAAAACAAACAATGACTGAGAAATTTTTTATTATTCTTTATTTCCCTGCCAGCTGTTTTTTTGGACTCTCCTCTCAGCCACCTTCTTTCTTTCAGTCAGATCTCTCCTTATTGCTCACAGTAACACCTACTCAAGCAAAGGTATATTCAGAGCTGTAAGACTCAGGAACAGGAGGATCTCAGGCTGATTTAAATGGCATTTTCCTTAGATCACTCTACAACGTGTCTTTGTGCTATCTTAGCTAGTGGCAGGTCTGGCTGCTGCTTGGGATGGAATTTGGGCATCCTACATTACAGCCTGACAGCCATTCCTGCTGTTCTGTCTCAGTGCCTGCTCCCACACAGGCAAGGAAGCAAATGACAACCCAGCTGAACTCTTCCAGCAGCCTTCTCCCTATGAGCCTTTTCACGGGACCAGAACATGCTGCATGCACAGAGATGTCCTCTGAAAACTGATGGTGAAGAGTCAGGCATGCAAACAAACTCTTCGGCTACTCCAAAAATCAAAAAGGACACTAAAAATCACAAACAAAACAAAATGAAAAACCAAACCAACCCAGATCAAAAAAAAAAAAAAAAAAAAAAAACAACCAAAAAAAAAAAAAAAAAAAAAAAAAAAAACAAAAAAAAAAAAAAAATTAAAAAAA
>WEIT01016590.1:565841-627704 GCA_013389985.1 Dryoscopus gambensis
ACCACAACAAAAAAAAAACTCACCAAAAAAAAAATTTAAATTTAAAAAACTCCTAACCCTAAGAACAGCTCCATTCCAAAAAGTGACAGCTAAAGCATAGATCTGCTCCACTGCTGGCCACAGACACTTTAACTAACAAGCACAAGCAAACTGGTCATGCCATTCACTCCTGTACAATTAGCACTGTTGGCACTATTTCATTTACTAAATTCCAGTCATTACAGCTGTGCAAACTTATGAGCCTAATTTGTATTTATACTAATATGTGTACATAAACATGTGCTGCTTCAGCCATGGAAAGGAGCCTTAAAGCAAATGAACAAATATTATTTTAACAGAGCAGTATCAGAGAGCCCAACCATAAAACAGAATCAAGTCGAGCAGTTCTGATTATGTCTGTCCACCAAACAGCTTAATTTCAACTACAGCTTATTTCCTACGGCATTCCAAACTAAAATCCTGCAGAGAGCTATGGGGAGACATAGCACTGCATTTTCAAAATCCAGTCTCCTTGTCCAAGGCCATTGCTGTGTCAATGAAGGAAGGGGAAATAACAAATACTGTCATTTACTTTGCCTTTTTTCCTCCAGAAACATTTCTTACCAACATAAGGAATAAAATTCATTAAGTCAACATCATGTGCTGAATGTTTATGCACTTTGATATAACAGTAATTACTTAGGAAGGCCAGAACCCAATTAATGTTTTAGACTTCAGCCCATGAGCTGGAGTGCACAGGAAGCATTCTGATGATAGATCATTTAAAGAAAGTTTATCTGGCATACACTTCAAAACCAGAGTTCAGAAAATCAAAGCACAGTTCTGCATGTATGTGCTTGACTCTTAACAAAACATCTTTATTTAAACAGAAGGCTAGAGATTTAGTATGACAAATGTCTTCACTACTGCTAATCATTCTCCATCATCCTACTCGGAAGTTGCAGTCATATTGTATTAATAAACCTAAGAGATTTAAGGGAGCAGTAGGTGGATCACAGGACTGTGGATCCCTTTTTAAATCCAGAATGTTAGTCCTAACCTGAGTTACATCATCCAGCAGATTTGGTGTGCCTCACTTTATATATTTGAATTCTGTACCCACGTATTGTCAGAGATGGTGGAGATAAAGCAGCAACAATTTCTTCTTCCTTTCTTCTTTTCAGAAATAGTACCCTTCTTAGCAAATCAATGCTCATTGTTGAAAACAAGACACTGTTACTGATGACAAGAACTCAATGCTAAAGCAATATGCAATATACACTCAGAGTAGGAATCAGGAAATGGTGCTTAGCAACTGCAGAACCCCGCTTGTCCCAGGGCTACGTGCACCCCCTGTGAATCTCCACCCCAGGGAAGCTGCTTGGCAGGAACGCTGCTTCCCTGAGCACCTTCATCCAGAGACCTGCCGGGAAGTGCTGGGACTCCCCTGACTGGGGCACTTGGGTTTCCCGTGCAAAGGGACTCTGCTTCATGGCACTGACACAAGAGTCCAGCGTGTCTGAGCTGGGACATAACTACAACACACAGGCATAGAGACAGAGAATGCTCAGTGTCACTGGAAATTTTCCCTTTACATGCATGTTCTCTAAACAAATATGTCTATTCCAAAAGGATCTCTCTGCCTAAACACGCTAGTTACTCTTGAAAATAAGTGTCGTGATTTTGCTGTGATCCTAAACTACCAAGAGCTGTAAAGAGGGAAATATTCCACTCAGCTGTAAAAGAGAAATGTGCATGGTATGAGCCAAACAAAGATTAAAAACAAAATACCAATTAAACTCAAACTGGCATTCATCTCAAAGAAATCAATTCCATCTGAAGAGTTTCAGTCTGAAGATAGACCAGATGAGCTAATAGTGAAAGAAGCCTTGATTGATTTTTTAACTTCAGGCAAACACTGAAAGCACTCAAAAAAACCCCACCACAACCCCCACACACTAAAACACACTGCACCAAAACCAACAAACCAACCAACCAAACCAGAGCAGTAAGAATTGGCAAAGTAAGGCCCCCTCAGGAGCTGCAGAATAGCTGTAGCCTAAACCACAGTGTGACATGCACCTCACTTACCTCAGAGTACCTGGCATATGTCTAAGCAACTTTGAAGGAGCACAATTGATTAAAAAGGTATTTTGACAGACTTTTTTGAGTTTGGAACAGGATTTTGGATAATTGCTCCATGAGCTATAAAAGAAACAGACTAAAAAACAGGAGCAGCCGCTGAGCAGTTGTTTGCACAGGAAGCAATATTGCAGGAAAAGGCAATAATAAAGAACAGTTAATTTGCCCTGAGTTGATGAGGTCAAAGTTTTAAAAGAAATAGCTCCACATAACGTAAAATAAGAATGTTATTTCCCATCAGAATAATACTGCAAGTGTAACACTGCACAAAATCTCTTCCCTAACACTTGTTATGGGCAGCTTAGTGGTAGCACACATTCCTGAGGTGTCCTAGACATCCTGTGTCTGACATAAATCCATTCCTCTGAAATATTGGTTCTACGACTGCTCCCTCCTGCAAGCTCTGGCTGCTCCAGGCTGCACGCTGCTCTCCCCAGCATCCAGCTACTAATAACCTGAAACTGCAAGAACTGGAAAAAATCTGGGCAGTATTCAGAGCCACAAAGTTATATTTAACACCGCTGCTGCAATTTGGACAGGGAAGCAGTAGCTGGAGCAGATATTTCACTCTTAATTCGCTGCCATTCAGGGGTGCTGTTGACAGGAGATGGAGCCCAGCTCAGCGGAAGAGCCACGAGGTTAGGAATTTAGTAGGGCTGGATACTATTCCTCCTTCCTCCGCTGCTCTGCTGTCTAATCCTGGGTGAGAACATCCCCTCCGGGCATCTGGTTCCCCTCCCTCCCTGACACATCTATTTAAACTGCAGATTCACTGGGGTAGGGACCATCTTGGTAATGACAAAGCACGGACAGCACTCTGCACTAATAGTTCTATTAATAAATATTCCCACTGCTATTAAGTAATAAAACAAAAACGATGGTAAGAATTGGAAGGTCAGCGATGCATTACATTAATTCTGAGGTATTTGGGTATAAAATGCATAAAGGTAAACTCCCAAGCAGGAGCAGGCCAGGGGACACCTATGTTGTTTTCCTGCCTTTTTGGGCAATCCAATTAGCGGTAATGGAGTTTTTAACTACACGAGATTACTCCAAGAATACCATCACTAGAGGCTAAGTGTTCTGGGAGGCTGGGGGAAGGGAAAAAAGAAACATTCTAGAACTGGAAGGAACAGAAAAGGGACAGGCGCACAGCCTGAAATGTGCTGGAGATGGCATGAGCTGAGCCAGTCTAAGGCACCCAGATTTTCTACAAACATGGAAATAGCTGGGCCACAGACTCAAAGGTTCCACGTTCCCAGTTCAATGAATTAAAAAGGAGTTAAATACATCCACACTTCTATGCATTTTTAACCACAATGCTGAGGTAAAGCACAGACCTAGAAAAGCCTTCTACAGTTCTGTAAACACCAGAGACATATGAAGGAAACTAAAGTCATGTAACACAATTAATTCCTGTTGCATTTGCAAACTACCATTTGTCTGCAATATATACAAGCATCTCTTTTACACCTTAAAATAAATAAGCTTCACATTAAAGCTACCTGACAACCAAAAATGGTCATTACATTCACCAAGAAACAGAAGAATGGTTCTCTTGCCAGACCTTAGACTTGTTTTGCACCCCCCTGAAATTTCCAGCCCTAGAAATGCTGGAAACATCATTCATTTCTGACAAACTTCGCTCTTTTTCACAGCTACTAAAGTGTGAAGTACCAAACTGACAGCAAACAGCATTTTTAGCTCTACTGCAACAATTAAGATTGCTACAGTTTCTTTTGTAGCTTTACACTGATTTGAGATTAGATTTAATACGACTGTTTTAAATATTCAGATGTGCTGAAAGTGTGTTTCTTAATATAATGAGCATGATAAGGAGAAAACCCTGCAGCACTGTCTCCCCCCACTCACAGAGGTAAATCAAACTGATTGATTTGGAACGTAAGCTTTGTGCACAGAGGTAGAATTTACTGAAAAAGTTAAAGAGCAAGCTACAGAGAAAAAACTGCTTCCACTTGAAAGGAGGAAAAATAGAGGAATTTCACAAAAGGAAAAGTGAAGGAGACCCTGTCCCCACGAGCTAATTGTCTGTCTCATGCTATAGGGGATGCTCTTGCTTAGCTTACACGTGAGAGACATTCCCCCCTCCTCCTGCAAGCACAGGAACTCACAGCACCAATATGACACCTTAAATGAGCCAACTTCCTTGAGCATTGCCCAGGAGACTAGAATGGACATGCTCCTAACTCAGACACCGAGAAACATGTCTGATTAGCAGTCAGGCAGAAGAACATCTCTGACCAAGGCCTTCCCAGGAAAAACACTCATGTTCAAGCTGGAAAAAAACCCAGTGGATTGCCACAACTGGCATACTTTTATAGCCTTTGTGTAAACAGCAGCTCTGGATCAGCCAGCATCTCAGCTAGCTCTATCTGGCTTCCATTCTTCTGAAACAAAATTAGAGGAAAACACCCATCAGAAAAGGTCAGTGGCCAAACTATTAGGAAAAAATAAAAGCACAGGGGAAGGACATACACAGTGATTCATTAAACGTGCACTGCTAAGCCTCTGACAGTGAGCACAAACCAGATTTTCACAGCAATATACTGAATTTACAGAACTGTTGTGCCAGAGCATTAATTAGAATTGTACTTCTTAAGAAATTCCCAGTACGCCCCTAGAGCTGCCCCCACCAATAGGAGTGGTGTGAGCCCCATGGTTTAGAGAGGAACAAAGACAAAGCAGCCACAAAGAGCACAACAAAAGCTCCACGCACCTCACGTGAACACCTACACAAAACAAGTGGACTGAGCACCTCAGGTTCTTAGAAAAACACTCAGCCTGGAAAACAAGCATGTCTAAGGTGAGTGCCAGGTGGGAATTCGCCTCACACTGTCACTAGAACATGCTTTCACACGGATCATGTGCAATGAGCAGAACTGCTTTTCACAAAGCCAACTCTGCTCCAAGCCCAGCAATTTGCATTCGACTACAGCAGCTTTCCAAGATGCACCCCAGCCCTAATCTGAAAACATCAAGAATCTGAGATTTCGTTGTGTTCCATAGCCAATTTTAACAGTGAGAGCAATTAACCAGCAGAACATTGCGTGAACTTTAGGTCTTATTTGTTCCTTCAGTTCCTATTTAGATGGTATTTGTTTAACTAAGGTTACTGATTCTTGCTACATTTAATGCTGCACTGCTCAGATTTGGCATGTTCTGTGCTAAGGGGTACTTACTGTAAACTGAGTCATATCTGAACCTTCTCCTAAACCAGAGGCAGAATGCAGCACGCAAAGCAAACCTTTCTGCCTTTGAATGGACTTTGCTGGCTCCTCTTGGAATTCTTTCTGATTTTTGCACTCAAAATGCAGCCAGCAGAACTCTCCAGTCCACGACTCTTCCCAAAATTGCATTCAGGAGGAGACGTCCTTTCCTATTTATTGCTGGACTATTCACATACCCAAGGCCCCCACACACGCTGTGGCTGAGGGTCAAACTGCTTTACTTGCTTAGATAAACTTCCAAATCCTCTTCCCAAAGCCTGTTCTTTACTCTTCTATTTCTCATTTTGCATTTAGCCATATTAAAACACATTTCATTCAAATAAGGCCAGCTTGTCAAAGCAGCCCTGTAAACTGCCAATTTGCACGTCATCCACAGAAATCCAACATCTGCTTCCAAGCACTGAGCTGCCTCCTAGCAGAACACCCACAGAAACATTCCCAGGCTGTGGAACCAACTTCTTCAAAAATTACACGTTAGACAGTTCATTCATTTATTGTGCAGAGTACGAATATTGTTATTATTGTGTAATATAGTTTCTATATACTTTTTATAATAATGCCATGTAATAACTAAATCAAGCACCCTGTAAAGAAAGTAAGGAAACATTCATATTTCTAAACAACACTTGTAATTTTATTGGTGTAAAACTTTTGATGCAATCCATTTTCCATAAACAGTAGTCACCAACTTCAAATGCTTCTATCCTTAACTTTATTGTTAAAAAACATTAATAGAAATAAGTACAGTTAAATTGCTCTTCTTCAATTTCGGACTAAGATCAGTCAGGGTGAGGCATTTTTTGTTGCTTGGGATTGAACAGATTAAATTATTTATCTATTCACATTTTCTGAACACTGATGAATTAGCAATTAGTTATCTGGCATATCCTCTATTATTCTAAACATTAAGATTTAAATGTCATGCTGCTGGAAATCTCTTCATCCAAGTCCTTCACCATTCCTGGATGAAGTTCACTTAGGGCTGCAGATCTCAAATGTTCACTACCACATACTGCATTTAATATTCATTTTTAAACTAATTAGAAAACACTTCCACTGTCCTCATCATGTAACATAAGCTTATCTTCTTCCTTTTCCCACAGAAAGGCCACAGCTTTAAGAAATTCTGGCAATATATTTTAACAGCAAGAAAAAGTACAGGCATTCAGACAGAGTATTTTTTAAACAGAACAACAGGCATTTTCTGTCCACTGGCTTTTCTACACAGACAGAAAATCTCTCACAAAGGATATCAATCTCCTCTAGACTCATATATTTTTAAAAAAATAGGAAGAAGATCAATTTACACCACAGGAAAACAAGAAAACAATCCGCACAGCTTTGCAAAAACTGACACTGCTTTTGGAAAAATAAGCTGCAAATGCTTCTACACTGTGAACACTTTGACAGATAATGAACAGAGCACAAATATTAATGGTAAAAATAAATCAATTACTGATAGGAAACTAGTCTGATGCACAGGTTTTTGCTTTGCTGACTTCTTGGTTTGTTGAGGAGAGTAGAGGGTGTTGGTTATTTTCAAGACATTCAGTTTACCACTATCAATTCTAAAATACAAAGTCTAAGAAAAGTACACAGATTTAAAACAATACAAACCAGAAAACCAGTAAGGTGCAGAAAAGACCAGTCACTCGTGCTCCCACCCCCAGCTTTACATATAGGTGCACAGGCTGATGTGTGCTTGTCCCACGTCATGACACAGAACAGGAATGCTGAGAGATCTTCAGCTGCCACCCTAACAGTGACATGTTTGCAAAAATACTTATTGCTTCCTAGAGCCAAAAAGCAATGAAAATAGAGCCCTTAACCTTGGCATCCTTTTCTAGATTGTCAGTCTCACACTCACAGATTACTCCAGTGCTCAAAATAAATCTGAAGGAAGTGCAGACGATTCTTGACCTTCCAAAATTTCAGCTTCCAGAATTGGTACACAAATGAGAAAAATAATTCAAGGACACCACAGCTTCACAGGGAGAGGCGTATAGCTTGTTTTTTTGACAACTACATAATGAAAACATTCCACATATTTGTGATGACCCTTCTGGGTGGGTCACAACAATATTCCAACTAGCAGAATGATAAAATTCTCTGATTAATTCCTAATTCTTTAATTAGAAGACATGTTCACGTAACATGCAACTCAGGTTTAAATGACCTCTGAATTTTATATGAGGAAATCCTTGATCTCCTGAAAGGCATTTAAAAAAAACAAACAAGCAAATCTTACCATTTTGATGCCAGTGGAAAACGTGACTGGTTTGACAGGTTTGGGTTTTTCCAGCTGCATTTCTAGCTGAGTAGATCTGTCCTTATGCTGAGCTAAGAGCAGAGAGGCAGGAAGATCAGAGCTCTCCTGTAAACATATGAGGAAGAAAATTGAGTCCTAAACCAAAACAAGTATTAATTAACACTGCATATTCTTCAAAACTGCAAGCTGTTACTGCAAGGCCATTGCTAGGAGAACAGCAGAATGCCAACTATCCTCTCCCTCAGAAACAGTTTACAGAAAACGATCATTTTCATTAATAAGAAAAAGCTGCAGCAACCCCATAAATCAGAGTAACCTGCAAACAACCATTTTTATAGAATCCACATTAAAGACAATATAACAGGCTCCTTATTCCAACTGGCCAATGCAACTGTATTTATTAAAATAAAAAAAAAATTAGAACATAATCAGAGAAGGAATAATACTGAGTAGTATAACTTGGATCAGATGTTTATCTAAGACGCATTCTTTCTACCAGTGAACTCAGACCAGTTTGAAATTGTTTCCCATTAGATTTCACCTGAGGCCGTTTGGAAATGATCCTTGCTCTGCTCTGCACAATGGCACTATTGTAAGTGCAACCAACAGCATATTTATTTTCTCCTTCAGCAACTTATTTTTAGGGAAGCCAGCCAATTTTTAAAAATAAATATATATATATATGAAGTAGTAAAATGAATAGTTAAGCAAATGAATTACTTAAGCTCTCAGGACAGAATGATTATTAACATACATATATGTAAGTGCATTCTTGAGAGAGTCAGGAAATTATTGGCCAAGTAATTTTCTAAGAGACTAATGTGACTATCTATATGCACACAGAAATCCTTGAGAATTCCTGGCTAGAATTACCATGAAGTTGAGAGCAGGGAAGAAGTTCAGACAGATTCTTCCCGGACTGCTCTAGCACGGTATTTTATTCCTAAGGCCCTCACACATCACATTTACTGCTGTTTCAAAGAACCAAGCAAATACTCAACTATGAACCATATTTGTTACTCACAAAACCAAACAGATTTTATTAACAGGACTGTGGTTTTTTAATTATTCAGTTCAAGGTAAGCAGTTGGATGTTTTTAATGCCACAAGATGCCTTGCTGTTTTCATGGTACCTAGAGAAATCTTCTGAAGTGATCACGAAGAACAGTCACATTTGTACACTGACTTTTCACATCTCTCCAGTCTTTTTTCCTCTCTATATTTTATTACACTCCCTTTGTCTTACCACTAGAATGCAAGTTAAAAACAGAAAAACCTCACAAGACAAGAACTGGTCCAGAATCACAAATATAACAACTATGCCACAGGTTCCTACTTGCATTTCTGTGATTAACTAGGAGGAGGGGACGGAAGATGCTAAAAACCTAAATTGTAGAGACATCTAACTTCTGTACAACGGAGAGAAAATTTGGACCACAAATGCACTAGTTTAGAGTCTGCTTCTTTCAAGTGTTGTACATATCCAACCACCATGCAGCAGCACGTGCTGCCGGCTGTCAGCAGAGGTTAAGGATGCTGAATTCTTTCAATCACCAGATTTAACATGTTGGGGGAGATGGGAAGAGTGGAAAGCGTTCCCTTGTTTATTCTGTCCTTCATATTCCTTAAACGCTCACTGCATTTCTAATAGAGTGACTCGAGAAAGCCAATTTTTAACCAACTTCTCAAGACTTGGCACAAGGACCAATAACCAGATTACACAACTGTGGGAAACCCACACTGTGCCAGCAAGGCACCACATCCTGATTGTTTGTCCTTTTGAATATGCACAGAGCCCTTCTGTTAACTATTAACACACGTGGAAGTTCCAGACCTGTGTTTATCCACGCCAGCAATTTTCTGTATGGGAAAACAAACTGTCTACACTATGAACAAAGCTGGTTACACGCAACAATTTCTGCAAGATTTGTCTCAAAACCCTTGAGGTTCTGGTAAAAGTGTGGATATGACGTCCTTAACGCATTTGCCTGACTCCAAGCTGTGCCACAGTCCAGGGAAAACCTGCTCCTCTGCCATGTGCTGCAATCCCATTGCGCTCATGCCTGGGAAGAATGGGCTGTTGAAGAGGGGAGTGAAGTCCCATAACACACAAGACATCTAAGAGATCATCTTAGAATCCCCTGTATAAATGTGGGAGTTTGTAGAGCACACAAAGAAAGTACTTTAATATTTTACTCAGCCTGGATTATCCAAGACTGTTGAAGGTTAAAAAAAAACCCAAACAAACAACAACTAAAAATAAATCACTCATATAACTCTTCCAGTGATGCATAAAATGCATTTGAGTCTGCAAGTCTAAATTACAACGAGGTATTGTGCTTTTAAAGTGAGAGGTTTTATTGTAAAAGAGGTGACCTCCAATGAAGGTAATACAGAAATTGCCTGATTTAGTACTGCAAGGCAAAAAGGACCAGACTGCTTTTCCAGTGACCAGCAGAGCCTGGGTCCCCACCGATGCCTTGCTCACCTCCCCAGCACTTCACACTGGCTTTCCCCTCCTGGTCCCAGCCAAGGAGGGGGAGCCCTGGCCCCAGGCCCAGTCCTTTCTGCATGAGCCACTGTGCTCCCCAGGCTGGCCAGAAAGCAGGGCCCACTGCACAGCATTTTAAATACCAAACATTTCTGTGCCTCTGGACTATCTAAATTATCAGCTCTTTGAAGATGGCACAGTATTCTCAAACACTTTTGTACACAAATGAGACCTTTACTCCATATGAAACCACCAGAAGTAACACGTATGACTGGGACCACCAAGATGATGAGAGGGAAGGGGCACCTGTCCCATGAGGAAAGGCTGAGAGCATTGGGATTGTTCAGCCTGGAAAAGTGAAGGAGTTGGGGTGACCTCATTGTGGCCTTCCAGTACCTGAAGGGAGCTGACAAAAGAGACGGGGAGAGACTATTTACAACAGCGTGGGGTGACACGACAAGGGGGAATGGCTTCAAACTGACAGAGGGCAGGTGCAGATTACACACTGAAAGCAATTCTTTACTGAGGGTGGTGAGGTCCTGGCACAGGTTGCCCAGAGAAGCTGTGGATGTCCCAACACTCTGAGAGCTCAAGGCCAGGTTGGATGGGGCTCTGAGCAATCTGTTCTAGTGGAAGTTTTCCCTCCCCGTGGCAGGGGGTTGGAACTGGGTGGTCTTCAAGGACCCTTCCAACCCAAGCATTTCTATGATTCTATGAGATTTGCAGCTTCTTAAGATTTCAGCACCAAAGATAAAATTCATTTCTTGACAAGGAAAATACCTGACATCTCTACTTGTACAACACAAAATATGTGTCTTAGATTTTTTCTTGCTGCCCAGTGGCAGGGCCAAAGTTGGGGAAAAAAAAAATTACCAAGATGCAGTAGGTCTGGGCTGTAGGTTGACCACACAAGGTGATCTGTTCAAAGCAGAAGATTCAAAACCAACATCAGCTTCCCACGTTCCTCTGCTCTCACAATCCTGCAGAGTCAGTGGTGCTACCACTGGTATCTCTGTAGCCAGAAATTAATCCTTTTTGGTTTAGCACAGAACCAGATAAACCATAGATATAAGATTATTTTTTTAAGTTAATTCTTTACACTGCTGCTGCTTATGCTTGGCTTTTGCTGCATTTCTCATTTAAGTTTTAGTTACGATCAGTTTCATTTTCAGATTTGCAGCACAGCATTACAGGGATTTCAGAGACCATAGGAAATGTTTATTTGTTTAACAACCGCTGGTTTTCCAGAGACTTTGTAAGTCATTATACAAACACTTCAGTGCTGGTTTTATAAACCTTAGTAATATTACAAAACAAGTTTTGGCTCAAATTTAAGTTGACACTGCCCCTTCAGAAACAGAGACACAACTTGAAACTGTCCATTTTCCTCCCTCAGCCTTCAAAAATCACCTTTATGTTGTTTTTAGAATATTAAGATATGTTTTAATAGCAATACATATGCAATCACAGTTAAAACCACCTATTTTAGTCATGTTTTAAGGGTTATTTATAACTATACTTTCTGCAAGCCATCTGGTGAAGGTTTCCAATAAAACCAAATGCTGTGTTAAAAAAAAAATAATAAAACAACCAAACACACATCACCACTGGTCTCTAGTCAGTTAGGAGTATGTTTTAGAACAGTGTTTTAAAAAGTCAGAAACTCAAAATCCATATTCTGAGACATTAAATTCAAATTCATAGTGGAGTTTTTATTAATTGATTCCTAATTGCGTGGACTGTAAACACATTTATCTTTAAAGTGAAAATAGATTGCTGGATGTAAAGATCCAGGCTTGGGGTTTCTTTAAAGAACCTTTCTGTTCATCTCTGCTCTCATCTACAAAAGGAAAACCAATGACAGGTTGCCAGGAATCCTGGCTTGGAGAAAGGCATCTCTTCAGGAGGCCCTGAAACTCCTAAATTATACTTAGATCCTTTCTCCATGTCAGTACCTTCTGCACTGGCTCCAAGAGGAATTCTACTTTTTCAGGAAAAGTAGAAAAACATCTATATCTTGAATAAGAGCTGAGACTACAAAGCAGGAACTAACACTGTATTAGTGTGAGATGCAGTGATATAAGAGAGAAAATATGATTTAGATAAGCCAAGCAGCTTTAACCATGCTGACACAGCTGAACACATGTATGTATGCATACATACTTCTTTTTTCTGATTTCCTTCAAGGTTACACACAGACTGTGTGTACATAGACTGTCCTCATGGGTGTTAAACCTGTGAACGTGTGTGTATGAATGTCTGTACACACACTTGTATTGAAAAAACTGAGATGTGAATCTTGTTTAAGTAGGACATTGATTGAGTTTCTGTATGCCCACACATTATTGTATTTCAGGTGCAGAATCAGTAAATTAACCAAGATTACCACGATTTCCAGGAGTAGTCTGAGTTTTCCTCCATTTGTCTATACAAGCTTCACCCACTTCAAAAGGAGCAACTTGTACAGAAGTTGCAGTAAGAGAACATGACACACCCAAGGCAAGAAATCTTTTCCTGTTAGTAGTTTTTGAGTACAAAGGGACCACCAATCATTTAGGTGCTCTGACTGAAAGGGCTGATCAATGCCTGGATAACTCATGAGGTTACTGTGCCCTGCTCTCCACCATCTCCACTGCAGAGGTGGCTGAGTCAAGAAGGACCTCCTGATGAAAATTTTGCTTGCACACACCAGACTATCAGCCACTACTCAGAACTGCTTAACAAGCCAACAGTGGTAGAGTCCAATTAAGTCTACAAATCCCAGGAGCACTCTTCATCCAGCCCCTAGCTTACCAAAACCAGAGTGGTTTGCAACACTGAAATAAACAACAGGTGAGAGAATGGAAACACAAAACATGCGAAACAGGGACAGATGTGTTAATTCCACACAGTTAGCAGTGATAGAGATGATTGTCAACGCTATTGAGCATTCAAAGCCTCTGGTTTTTTTACTCACCAGATCATCCAGGAGCGCCTGTTTATTCTTCCTTTTTATCATCTGTTGTAGCTGTTCTTCCTTCTGTATGAACAGTCGCCTTTGTTCGCTTTCCTGCCGCTCCACCTCCAGAGCCTCCTCCAGCTCTTCCTGCTCCCGCGTCTGAAAGGGAAATCAGAAATCAGCTCACAGCAACCCCACAGCTCCACTGCCCACCAAGGGACCCAGGGCAGGCCATGCAAGGAAAGCAGCCAAATTCTACCTTTTAAAGCAGAACTTTAAGGTGATTATGGATGATTATTCTACTTCCTTATTGGCCAGTGTAAAGTTAAGATTTTTAACTTGCTGCTTGCTGCAGTCTGGATCTGACTCCTTAAATGTTAGAGAATGGGTTTTGCCTACATTTTCACTCTAAAGGGAGCCTCTCTGGGCTCCCACACATCCTAAAACTCAATGATATAAGTAGGGTTAACAAAAATATAGTCCCACAGTACTACTACTGATTGTTCCACTCATCAGCTGCATCTTCTTTGGAAAGCACACTCTGTGCTTATCAGTGGTGTAGAAGAAAAATAAGAAATTACAAAAATGTGAATATTAATAGAGAAGCCTATAAGTCTAAGCATGAACTGTGAAAATGTCACATTTTCAGAAAATAAGGAATTTTCCCTATAACCTGGACGGCAGTCATGACATGAGATGAAAAGGAAGATTACTAGTACAAAATGACTAGTTTTTGTTACAGATCTCTTTCTTGGCAAGTGTTTTTTCAACCTGTAAACTATTAAGTAATCTGTATTTGAAGATCACAATGAAAGAATAAAAAAACAGAAGAGGGCTCAGAGACAAGGGAAAATAAGAGGATTACACAGTTTTATAAAGACGAGGGATCAAAAGAATGTCAGTTTGGTTGCAAGAAGGTATAAGGAGAAACATACAGGAAACATCTTCCAAATCTTCTCCATCAAAAATACTAGAGCAAAGGGAGATGCAGTGAAAATGGTGAGACAATTAAAATTTTATAAACTTAAATGGATGATTTATTGAGGAAAGTAGTTTCAACAAAACATCACAGGGGAAGACACTGATCTCTTCTCTGTGGTGCCCAGTGATACGACCCAAGGGAACAGCCTGACATTGTGTCAGGGGAGGTTTAGGTTGGATATCAGGAAAAGGTTCTTCACCCAGAGGGTGCCTGGCACTGGAAGAGGCTCCCCAGGGCCGTGGTCACAGCCCCAAGTCTGACAGAGCTCAAGGAGTGTTTGGCCAACGCTCTAAGGCACAGGGGTGACCCTTGGGGATGGAGCAGTGCAGGGCCAGGAGCTGGACTCAGTAATCCTTGTGGGTCCCTTCCAACCCAGCTTATTCTGTGATTCTGTGATCGTTGAGGCCAAGAGTAAAGTTTGTTCTAATCATAAAACTATATCACAAAGCCCAGCTGCCTGATATAAGCCAGAACATGTAAAAAACATCCCTTTACCAGACAGATCAAGCCAGTGGGTCCCAGTGAGGCTCAGTTACCTCCTGGATGCAAGAGCTGACAGATCTCATCACCTGCCACCGAGCCAACAGAAGCTGCTTCCATTTTGTAACTGGGGCAGTGACACTGGTGAGAAGCTGGTCACCAACCAGCAACCACCTGGAACTGGGCTCTCTTTGCATTAAAAGAAAGGAAAAAAATAAACAAGAAAATCCCCAAACTGCTAACTGAGGTTATGTCTGAGAATTAAGGGATTTAGTTAGTTTGGTCAACAGAACTGAAGAGCTCAGGGTCTTTGAGACATTCCAAGGCTCTTCCACATTTATCTTTAAAGACTGCCTGGAATTTGCACTGAAACAGAAGAAAACTTGTAGGGAAGTGCTGACAGACCTAGTCTGAAGAAACAGCCCAGAAAACTTATAGTCAGAAATAAGTAAACTGATAAACAAACCTAAACCAGAGCAGACTACATGAAAATTGAAGAATTATCACGTGTCAGATCAAGTGCTTTAAAGGAAGACCAAGCAGAACAGTAAAACAGAAGAGATGAGTTCAACAGGCAGCAAGAGTTGTGTCCAGACTAAAGATAATCTAAACACAGTCCTAATAAGTGAAGGAAAAGATGATGACAGTGAAGCCTGGAGTAAACTCAAGCCTACAAGTGAAGAAGTAAGAAGAAAATAACGTTTCACCACATTCAGGAAAGGATAATCAAGAAAACATGCACGTTCACATCACAGAATTCAGACAAAACTATTTCCAGACTGCACAAAGCAGCAAGTGAAATTAAACATCTAGGGATAAAGTAGGAAGCAACAAGTTACTGTATGACTGGAGAATTGCAAGTATTTAAGGGAGAAACACTGGAAAAGCTGTAGTCCACTCAGGGCGCAGGCTTTATAAATAAAAAGTGTATATAAATACCTATATATAAAAAACACTTTATAATTACAAGAACACCAAGACCTTCGCTTTTTTTTCCTAAACTACAAGAGAAGAACAGTTTTAGGTAGAATGTATTTCCAGCAGAGATGGGAAAACAGAGTTCCCTTATGAGAGGCATTAAGATCTCTGCATTCATTTCTGGCCCCTTCTGCTTGCCAAACACAAATTCAAACTGGAGCAGGCAAAGGGTAACAAAAACAACAAGAGGGACAGAAAATATCTATATCCCTCAGAAGCAACCTATTATAGTGGACAGAAAAAGATAAATCAAGAAGGTAGGGACAATGACTGGCCATAAGAAGTTTAGGGAAGAAAGTAGGACACCTTTCTACCATGCATGGAGTAAAGATCTTCCAAAACTTGCTAAGAAGAGCTAGAGAGGAAAAGCACCCCTTCAGCTTTCAGGAGAGGGGTAAATTTCTAAGCAGGATCACGCAGTTTTTGTAATAACCACTGTGTAAAGTCTATTATTATGTTTCAATTGTTGAAAAAGAAATTATGAATGTTTCAAATGTTAAAAATGAAGAAAAAAAAAGAGAAATGTCTCCAGCTCTCCAGTGAGTCTGGATTCCCACAGGCTTGCCCAGCTTCCAGCAGCCAGCCTCCAGCCCAGCAGGACTGCAGAGCACAGCAAACAGAAGTCCTGGGGGCTTGAGTGGGTACAGGGTATTACAGAGCTGCTTGACAGGATCACCCAGACCCTGCACAGGCTGTCAGAGTCACTTCCTTGAAGGCAAGGTGGGCTGCGGGCAGAGCGCGCTGTTCTCACTGTGACCCCAGAGGCTGCAACTCCACTGTAAAATAAGACATGTAGCCAAAGCTTTGGCAGGTCTCTTCAAGCTCTGAAGCAGAGGATATTGCACAGTGTCAGAGACAGGATAACAGATCAGAGATGGACCCCTAGGGAAATTTCCTTGCCTTTAAAAGGAAGAGGTTCAAACAAACATTTTTCAGATTCCAATCTCCTCCTGTGAAATCCTAGAGCTAAAGAAATCACTCAGAGTTTTGCCACAGACTTCAGGGGAGTGAGGATTTCACCCCTACTGATTTGAAAGAAAGTCCGTAGTGCAACTGGATTACAAACACAAAACCTTGTTATGTCACACTCTGGGCAGACATTTTCCTTCAAGAACTGATAACAATGTGTATTTTTATGCTGAGAAAATATTTAACCGATTAAACTTTTCTTACAGGAATAAATGCATGCAAGTTTATTTTTAAAGAACAAAATGATATGTGAGCCATAATTTAATGAATGAGTCTTCAAAGAACCCTGTGTTCTGCATACAGATCACATATACAACATCCCTGATGTTACTGTTATCAGCTCTTGAACAAAAGTTTTAATGTTTGTTTCAACATCTTTCATTTTGAATTTTGCATAAACCAGGCCTGTGTTTTGCCTCAATTTTACAACTCTCTCCTGGGAGCTTCATAATGTCTGAGTCTGGATTCCTTTTTTCCTTCAGATGAGAAAGGAACGATTGTCCTGGTGTAGGAATGAACTTCATCTCTCCTGGATATTGTCCAACGACACTGCCAGCACACATGCCGTGGTGATGTATCAGACACAGGCTCTACTGCCTGCCCCTCTCTTCAAGCCCTCCCCAAAATAAAGCATAACTACATTTCAACTATCAACCTCAGTATTTAAATACAAAGAAATCTGCATAGTGCTTTCAGCTTTGAATTGTTTTAAGAAAGTATTCCACAAATCCTTTAATTCTTTAACAAATGAATAAGAACTGTAGGGGAGAGAAGTCAACTAACCAGTTTTAACTTATTCTTCTGAATGACTTCTTTGTTATCCTTTTGATACAGCTCCATTTTCTTTTTGGTGTTCTCCAAGTCCACATTGTTGGTCAAGTTAAATACTGTATAAATATTATAAAGAGAGAAAGCAAAAGTATTAGGTCAGCATGCACGACTATGACAAAGAACACTATTCTTATGCTCTCTATCCCTTCTAGCCAGATATAAACATTCCAGTAACAGAACTTATTTAAGCAAGACCTATAAAGACAGAGACAATCTGCTAAGTCACTGCACTTCAACGAAATCCAGCAGAGTTTCTGGAGGTTTACACATCTGTAGGAGATTAAAATTTGAATCTTGCATCTCATTTTGTGACACTGGTAATGATACACATGAATAATCATCACACTATTCATAAAACATTGACCTTTTCAAGTAGCAGTTATAGCTAAGAACACAGTGATTCCTGTAAAATTAAATTAGACCAAACACATGCATATTTAGACAAGGCTAGAAATTAAATCATTCCATTTCACAGGGAATATCTAATGCACAAAGACTACAGTGACTGAATTCTCAGGTACACAAAAAATATTCACATCGCTTGATAACTTAAAAGGCACCAACCTACAATTACCTTTATTATGAGGAATCTGCAGATGCTTCCAGATTAATAGGTCATCTGACATTCTTTTGATGTCTCTCAATGGTGACAGACTATATCTCACATAATTATGAGCAAGCAGGGTCAGCCAGCAAGCTCCATAGTTTAGCACAACATTCCCAATTATCTACACATGGCACAGACGATATCTCAAGAAATTGAACAGTTTCTATAATCAACAGCTTGAAAAATGTAGATGGTTTGGACGATTAGAAATTTGATACAATGCCTGAGCCCTTCACCTCTAGGTCGCTGGTTCACTTGTGGGTCAAGTGAATTCCAACTGAACGCTGTTATCACTGGGAAGTCACTTGGTGATCCCCATCCAGAGTGGATGCTGGGCTCTTGCCCATGGCCTTAAAGCTACTGAACTGTGCCAATAGACAGCACTCAAAGCCTCCAAGAGCTCTGTCACGTGGCTACAAGAGCAGCAGAGAAATTTGTGCTACCACTGATGAATCCTTTGCAAGAAACAACCATGCAGTGATTGTGCTACGTCAGACCCTGTGGAGGTTCTTGTGAAAACACCAGCATGGGACTTGGGAGCTCTTGGTTCACTTCCCTCTTCCCAGGCTTTTAGGCAACCAGGGCCAAACTAACCCTGGGCACAGGCACCACTGCCAAGTCATTTGTAGCAGGGAGGCTGCTAGAGAGGAACAGAAGGAAGCAGCATGAAGTCTGTTGTTACTCATCAGGGTAACACACATCTCAGTTTGGGGAAGATCCTACCCCTTCCTTCACCCTCTCCACAGGTAATACAGGGGAAATGAGCATTTAGGAGGGTTCTAGGCAAACCAAACCAAGAGTAGCCCAGACTGGCAAACCAGGTGAGAGCATCAAGAAATCAAAGCCAGGAGCAAATGGAGATAAGAAACAGGAAGGTCCAAGATGGTAGAGTTGTGGGATGCAGCTCAGTTCTACAAGCCCAGCCCACTGCTGCCAAGAGAGCCATTCCTGCTCTTACGTCTCTCTCCCCAGGCACAGGCCTCACCCTTTCCCCTGCTCTGACTCCAGAACTCCCCCAAATGCTTTGCAGTGTCAACAGAAATCCTCCAGTAACCTGAACTGGTTCAACACAGGGGGTCAGGCAAGTGCCAGAGAGGGTACCAGGGAAGTAATTAAAGGGTACAGAGGGGAATAGGAACATTCTCTTTCCAGGAGTATCAAACCATCACCTCATCTTACAGTTATTAAAAATATTCAATTTCCTCAAATTGCAACAAAAAAGGGCTCAGCAAGATACGGCTGAAGAACTTCCTAACCTTAAGTAAAAAGCCCAAAATGCTGTATTTATTTTTCCCCTTGTCCAAATAATAATGTCAGTCAAGAGGACTGACATTTCGATTTAGCCTGGCTCCTGAGTCAGTTGAACTCTTCCAGCCCCACCCCAGCATTCTCAGTTCAGAGGGAAGATCTAAGATGGAGGCTGAGTTTGTGCTTTAAGAATTCCAGAATCAACACCTGAGTTGAATTTTGGAACTTTCCTACTGTTCCTGGGCAGACTGCTGGGCCTCTGTACTGGAGGTCTCCCACTAGCTAGAACCAGGAGAAGGGGAATAAAGGTTCCTTTCTCTGTTACACCACCTGCTGTTATCTCCATACTGTGGTCTTGATCTCATCCCAGATGGAACCTCGGGGCACTGCCGTAACTCAAACAAGCCATTCAAAGTTCAGCTCCTAGGTTTTTGGAAGCAAGTTACCGATTCCAAATGTTTTGGGGTTTTTGTCCTCTCCAAAAGGCGTAATGTTTTCCTATTTCATATGGTGACAAACACTTTCTGGTCATAGAAACTTTTTCTTAGTAAAACACATTTTATTCTAAACGTTTAGTATTTTAATGGAGATCTGACCTCCAAATTTCCAGCCTACAGTTGCCCACTGACAAGAAGTTTTAATATTTGAGTATTAGGGCAGAGAAGAAGTGTCATGTGAAAATGCTGGCATATAACCAGCCCAGGGCTCTGCAATGACAGCAGCTGCATGGGAATGTCAGCACTTCCTACAACTTAAATCCACACAGCAGCTCTCTAAACTCTTCAATGACGACACAAGAAAGAAATAGCATATGAGCCATGCTGTGCTAGCAGGATGCCCAGATGCCATCTTCAGGTGCACGAGGAGATGCCAAATTGCCTTTAGGCTCCTGAACATCATGAATATTTCTCTAAAAATAAATCCAGGAATAAGCTGATGATCTCTGTTTTGCAACTATTGCTGCTTGGAATCTTCAGGGTTTGTTTTTTTACTTCTTTCTCTGTTATCTTTAATAGGTTCAACTAGTCATAATTTGGTCTGTAAAACAAGAAGCTTAAGATTTAAAACTCATACTGGGGAAAAGCAGGCATTTTTTAAACACGTGCAGATGCCTACCTTTATTAAGAACTACTCACAAAAGTGGGTGTATTTTGGTACTTCATAGGAAGTAACATTTCTACCTAAAGAATCTATTTCTGCATCAGTGCTTGAGAAATTTTCAGCAGCCACCTGCACAGTCACCCTAACAGCCCACTGCTCTGCTCACTGCAACGTGAAAGTGTTTATCCCCTCTTGTTTTCCTGCTGTGGCTGAGCCAAACCACAGCTACAACCCTCTCAGCAGTCAGATCTGCTCACACCACGCTGACTCTGCTCTGTCCATCTCATCCTGCTTTGTCACTCAAGGATATTGTAGGACACCAGCAATCAGAGACTCAAACTTCCAGCACTCTCAAAGGCCAGAGCACATTTGTCCCAGAGAATACTGATGTATAGACATTGATGAGGAACTTTGTCCAGGTCCTAAGCATCTCCTCCTCAACACTGACTTGTCCACATTTCAAGAGCGGAAACACTTAAGAGCTACATTTTCTTGTAAGAGTGGAAACAGTGTAAAAAAAAGTGTAAAAAAATAAAACAGTGCAAAGTGTAACAGTGTAACCTGGATCTCGTACAGCAACAGTGTCAACAGCTGCCCTTTACTACATGAAAACAGCATCTCCTCTCCTACAATAAACACCCACCAGCAAAACAAGCTGCTCTTTGACACTGCCTGGTTACCAGTGGCCAACCAGCCAGCCAAAACATCTTTCAACATATTTTTCTAATAAATTTTTCATGAGCTTCAAACGTCTTTTCATCAATATTTATAGAATACAAATTCTTGCCATTGTATCCTCACAATTACAGCTGACAAGTCTGTTCTGCAAGGGGCATTAGGGCACAAAAAATAATTAAGATACTATTTCCCTCTCTTGTCCCCTCCAAAAGTTACTTGGCATTTAAAACCCAACAACTATAAAACCAAAGAATACAGTTGCTAATACTCAACATATTAACTTTTACATAGCTAGGACTATGCAGCCCTTTTTTTATTTGGCCTGCTTTGAGTTTTGCCAGAAATTTATTTTAAATATAATTCTCAACTTTAAAAAAAAAAAATTAAAAAATTATAGACCTAGAAGAACTAGAAAGAGTTAAAAATCCCAACTCCTATGCTACACCTACCCTGAAAAAATATTGGTGTAGATCTGAATATGAGTGGCAAAGCAGATGGCTGGTTTGAAAAGGTTTCAAAGAGAAGACAGACTTATTTTTGTCCATGTTGAAATATAGCATAAGCCGATGTAAGAGGCCTGAAGCCCTTCAGGGAAATGAAACAGAAGCTGTTTTGTATGCAACAATTATTTATCTACTTATCCATCTCACATTGGTTGGTTTATAAAATGACTTGCCTTGAGACATCTGTTAAGTATAACAGGAAGACTATTGTGTTTTTGTGAAACATTTCATTCTATTTAGGTGAAACTTCCAACTTTTGAAATTCAGCCTCTACAGAGAGACTTTCCCTGCTTTTCAAAACAACATTGATTATACAATTCTACAACAAATGGAAAAATATTTCCTAGTTATAAAAAGGAAAATGAGACAAAAATTTTAATTAAAGGGACAAGAATTTGTCCAGAGACACAACAGTATGAATGAATATCACTGCACTGCAGGACTCATAAATCTCCCTGTTTTAGACTAAGACTAAAAATTATTAGCATTAGACTGTTATAAATAACATTCCTCCCATCCTACTACAAACAACTCCTTAATTATCATCTTCATAAAATCCCAGATTGGGAAATGGCAGAGTGCTACAGAGGGAGACACAACCTCATCCTCAGTCTGCCTGGGATGTCCCAGGCTACTGTGGCACCTTCTTTTGGTGCCTTTAATGCCTGATCCCTGTATCTTAAAAGGGGTAAAATAGGGATGAAAGGGAGAAAAGATGGAAGAGAATTTAACAGGTCCCTTCCAACCAACATTTCTGGGATTATAACAAAATAATTATTAGAAACAGAGGAAAACCTGCAGTTAAGACAGAAAAGTCTAGTTAGGTATTAGTAGTTGTTTCTGTTTATCCTCAGTGGTCTTTTATTGAGTCAATAAGTTTTCCAGAAAAACTGCATAGTAATGAATGATTGAAATCACTTAGCCCCCATTAGTCTAAGAAAGACCATTTTGGCTGGAAGTGTGAAATCTTTGTTCACATGAGATGACTGAAACAGATCTTTGATAAAGCTGCCCAATTTCCAGTCGGGTTCTTGCCTTTGTCAGGACCAGCAACACCATCCTCGAGAACACACACACAGAGGGGAAAAAACCAAACCACAAAACAATAAACAGCTCAACCCACAAGTGATCACAGATAGCAAAACCCTTTCTATCCAAGGATCACTTGTGAGATAAGTGTTCTGAGCAAGACAAGTCACGAGGCAGCCGGTATTGCACAAAGTCTTGGAGGAGTAGGGAGATACAGGAATACACAAATAACAGCAGCCTCCTCCGGAGCTGAATGCAGTGAATGTTTCTGAAAGCAGCAATTACCGCTAACAATTGTGTTGCGGTAATGCCTGGGGGCCTCACTCAGGTACCCGGAGAAGGTGCCAGGCACATGCTGGGAGGCGGGTCCTGCTCCGGAGAGCTTTCACACAGGGCTTAGATAAACGGCTACAGAGATGCTCTGGGGAAGAAGAAATACTTGGGGGAAATAGAAACTTTGTAGAAAGAGAAAGAGAAATTCACATTGTGTCCAAAGAGTGCAACTTGTAGCAACACTCAAAGGTTTAACCATGTCCCTCTCATCATACGGGCATAGATCTGACTCACTCTCACTCAACTACATGTCGTCCACACCTTTCCCAAAGGCAGGTTTTAACCCTTTCACTTTATTTTTATTCCTTGTGCTAATGACAACAAACTGTGTTTACAATGTTCTCAAATTGTCCAACTGATTTTTCTTCTGGGGAAAACTTGCTTTAAAACGTGGTTTTTATTTAAAGCCTTGTTTAACACATTTTAGCCCAAAGCATTATTCAGGGGCTACACTCTAAACCACTTCAAAAACGTGGTTTTTATAATAGAAATCTTTAAAGGTGACTACCCTAATGTTTGTTTGACCTTCCCACACACACATGCTGCTGCTGCACCACTCAACTCTTCTATTCCAACAGAAAAGGTCTGTAGGTATAAAACAGCTGATATGAAGGGGGGAAATGTGCTTCAAGTGAGGTCAGCAATTGCTGTGTCGCATTCCATTGCAAGTTTTGGAGCTGACCTACCTGGAATATTTAGAAAACCTATCAGAATCAGGGTCACACGAAATATACCTATACAGGAGGTTTACGTTTTGTCTCTGCTAAGTAACTACTTCATTTAAGCCCCTCCCAACAACTCCAGAAACAAAACATTCCAGCAAAGAAGAAAAAAAGTTAAAACTGCATTTTGACCCTCTCACAGAAAAACTGAAAGTTTGGGGCAGGGGGAGAGAAGGGAAATCCAGTTCCCTGTCTCCCTACCTTCCCAGTGTGGCAGCTTGAACAACCACCAGCAGCTACTGCCAACCTGCTGAACACTGGCTCCACAAGGCAAAACTGCCACCCACATCCTTTCGTTTCCATCTTGCAGCCCAGTTTTTCACATGAGCAAGTGAGCAGGGAATTCAGAGACACACAAAAATGAAATAACTACTCTCAGAAGTAAAATGTGAGATTATCATACAGAGAAAAAGACACTTTTAACACATTGCTCAGTCACACCATTCACAACAAGCACTGGAAAAAGTCACACCAAACAACTGCCAGGTGGGGAATTCTGCTCAGGAGCTCAGCAGGGATGGGCTTCGGGAGAAATGTGCAATGGGTTTTGTCACCATGGAGAGAGAACAGAGCTTGAACTCTTGCCTAAAGTGGTGTTGTTGAATATAACCTGTCCTCCGGGATCTGTCTGGAGTTGGTAGATCATAACTTAACCCACTGACAGTGAAAATTAAGAGCCTTCTGACTGCACCCCTTCTTTCCTCTCATCACCCTGGCTGCTACACAAAGGAACTGGGATGCAGTTGGACTTTCAATTCTTTTAGTATTTTAGGTGTCCCTCTCAGGTAACTAACTCCAATTCCTAAAAACTCTATCAAACTTCTTCATTATGTGTTTACAGGGCCAAAACAACTATTGGCCAATTCACTCTTCTTCGTAAGACCAAGACCAGTCAGGTTTCTGCTGCTTCTAAACCAAGTTCCCAGTACAGGCTTTGGAACCATTTGCAATGTAACCACCTAATCCCATGTAGAATCATAACATCCTGCACAAATTCATGAAGTTCAGAAAATTTCAGGCAAAACTTCAACTCCCTTGTTACAGATGTTGAAAAGCCCTGCAACAGCAGTTAAGTGGGACACTGTATTTAATCCCACACAAATAAAAGCCATTTTGCCTTCCACGCGTACACGAATTCTTCCAGGATCCTCTGGCCATTCTTTCTATTCACTCCCTCCTTCCCCCATACCATTCCAAAAAATACACAAACAAAGCTACACCCACATCATCTCCTCCAGATATTTGGACCCCTGTGAGTGTGACTTGGTGTTTCCCAGCCACACAATTTGGCTTCCCAGCCTCAGCCTTCCCATGCCAACAAAAACACGATACATTGCTCACAGCAGTAAGTGTATTGGATACATTTCTACAAAATATCAGTGTGCAAAAATGAGCAAGGGCTCCTTTGAGAATTGAAGGAAAAGTGGCATCTCCATGGTTTCCTTCAAATCACATTCACTGCCCCTCCTGCACGCTCTAAGTTACCTCTTCTTCCTCCAGGTCAAAAAAAAAGAAAAGCCTCAGAAGCTCATAAAAACCAAGAACAAACCATTTAGGAGTCACTCCTTTGAACACATCCTTGTTTTTCTAAGCAAAACCCGTCACTCCACCATAAATCACAAGTCACCCTAACTAAGAAGAAAATAAACTCTGTCGATAACTTTGTCCCTTCCCCAAAGGGCAAAGTTCTGCTTCAGCTAATCCAAAGAGAAAGAAATCAACGTCTGTTCCTAAACCTTCTCCTTCTGCACAGCAACATAAAATGCTACCACAGTGGTATGTAAGGTCATCAGCTTCAAAGCAGCTTCAACTACTGTACTTGCAAAAGCAAATGATGAAAGACACCATATGGCTTCTGTCATGGTAGATAAAGCTAATGGAGGCATATAATGAAAATTTCAATTTCTCCTTTCTTTGTTTAATCTTTGCCAGTGCAGCACTGACAGTCCCCTGCAAGCCTTTCTTTTCCAGCTATAAAGCACTGCTTCCTCTTTGGATTGTGGTTTTATTCCTGGCAGATAAAATGTTTTCCTTAACAATGTCCTACAGTTCAGCAAATATGATTAAAATCCAGAAAAAAAAGTCATTAGATAAAAATCTGATACTATGTTAAATCATATTACAGAAACTGAACTTAGACGTTCACATAGGCAGCTGAGTCAGAAGATGAAAGCCTATGGTCTCATTAGCACAGCACATCCAAAATGCAAGCATAAGACTTACCAATTTCTTCTATTTCTTCCAAGAAATCATTATATTCATCTAGAGTGGGAAAGTCTTCCTCTCTTTTATTGTATCTTTGAGAGAAGAGAAAGAAGTATTTATACAACATAGAAAGATGCAATTTCATTCAACAGGGCTTTGGCTGCAAGCTGATTAAGCATTGCTCTAGTTTTATCAACTATGGGCTTTGTGACTCCCAAACTGACCAGAATCTTTAATGGGAGACAGAAGTGCCTGTTCCAAAGGAAAGAGGCAGCCTGGAAGAAATCAGTGCTATCTTTGCCTATTGTTTGCCAATTCCTTTTCCAGGGTTACAGGTAAACATGAGCACAGAGGCCAAGATAGAGTAACTCCCAGCCAGCCTCTTAACAAGGATAGAGACAAAAGTAACACCCACAGAAAAAAAGTTTTTCTAGAACTATCGGAAAAAGGAGTTTGGCTATGTGCCAACAACAGAAAGCATATGTCAGCAGCAAATGTTACATAATTATCTCATTTCATATCAATAGACCATTCCAGCACTCATATTCACCTCTTCAGAGCTGGAGAAGGTAAAAAGATGAAGGGACAACTGGCTTAGAACACAGCCAGCCTTCGAAAGCCAAGACATGCAGATTTTATTCGCAAGAAAATATAAAGCTGAGATTTTACCTGATCTGGGGACCGTGACGCCCAGGAATATAAAAATCTCATCCCAACAACTCAGGCCAAATTCCAATTTGGGGGCATTTTTTCTGCCTCCTAAAAACTAATTCGGCAAACCCAAGTAGGCCAAGTATTTTCCAGTGTTTTCTCTTCTAACTAGACTTCATTCCATGTTTAGTGAACTCAGTTGACTTATTCCAGTTTGACTTCTGTTCACTTCAGTAGATTTTAAAATCCAGCATCAAAATTATCACTCCTTTCCACATCAGCATCTTGGTATTCAGTGGCAAAGTTTCCCCACATCTCAGCAACATCATATGATTCGTTTACTATTGTACCAAGTCTTAGATAAAGGCTGACACGTTTACAATTTACCTGTATGTTCACTTATGCACACACAACTCTCGCTGGGTTGTTACATTTATCAGATCATCTTCTATCAAAACACCAATTGGCTTGCTTATTTTCCTTACAAAATGCTGTTTCCTGGCCACAAGGAGCGAAATGCAATTTTAGACCTCATTTATCTCAATTCCAAAAGCTTTCAAATCTGCATGACAGACTGGTAACACCAGGCTTGTAAGGAACCATTTCCACTAACAATTGCTGCGTGAAGCAAAATACAATGGGAACTCTCTTTTGCCCATTTTGATTTTGAAGGGAACTGGCCTTCAACTCTCAGAACAGGTCCCCAGGCAACAAAACAATCAAGGTCCTTGCTCTACTGCCATGTTCACCCCCTCAATATCTAATCATTCCCATTTAGGAGCCAAGTCTTTGCCAAAGAAGGCCACACAAAAACACCCAACATTTTCTAATGTTAAGCAGGAATCCCTCAAGGCTAAACTGAGAATTCAGCTCCCAACTGTTGCACAAAACCAGATTCTCTGAAATCACTCCATGATAAATGGGAGTCAAGTTTTATGGTTTGCCACTTAAAAAAAGAGAAAAATCTCCTCTGTACTACTGAATAAGTCAAATTTTTTAAATTGTGATCCACGAAATACATCCAGTTTCTGTTCTTTTAAATGGTGACACTCACATTTTCAGCACTTTCTTCCGGATTTCCACTTCCTTGTCAACAGCAGGATCCTCAAAGAGCTGTACCCTGAAGTTACTCTTCCTCAGGGGGGTGTCGCACTCGTGGCAGTTCCCAGCCCCTCTCACAAACAGCAGGTCCACGCAGCTCTCACATCTGTGGGAGAAAGGAAGGGGTGCAAAGGCATGCAGATATTAAACAGGAACTGAAACACAGGACTGGCCCCGTTTTTTGTTGTTTGCAGAGCACATCTCCCCTGGATTTCACTATTTCTGCAGTACCCACCAATGGCAGGAGGCCATGGCTCTCCACCCGGGCTCAGCAGCACAAACACATTGATTCTCCCTGCCCAAACAACTCCGGCTCTTTGCCGGGACCAAACGTTAATCCAAACAAAATGACGGGGTCTGTATCAAGGGGAGGCTTATTTACTGACACCACCAAACCCAGTTCACATGGACCAGACTGCAATATCCTTATTTACTGTAAGCACCACCTCGCCACACAAAAAACCCTGTTTATTTTCTTGATGCTGCAGTGCAAGGAGAATTCAGTCCAAGCATGGATACAAATCTTGCCTGCAGACTTCCAAGCATCTGCCAGTCCTATCACAGAGAAACTGCTACAACAAACCTGAACTAAACTCCAGCCCAACAAAGCTAAAAGAATTAAAATACCATTTCAGTCAGCAACCAGCTTTATGCAGCTCTCCTGTGCCTTCTGGTAATACTTTTTAAATTGCACATAAAAGGAACTTTACACAGAGGCTGCACAGAAATAAACCAAAAATACCTTTCTGCTTTTATTTTTTTTGACCTAATGAAGACTTCAGATTTTAACAAGATACTTGCTGACCTGTCAGTTGGCATTTAGTAAAAGAAGAACACATAACAAGAAAGCTGATTTTAAGAAAAAAGTATTTGGTTAGTAATAATGTGCAAATTTCTAGCAGAGGACAACACCTGCTGCAGTCATTTCCTACTGCTGGGGAGGCAAAGGGGTGCCTATTTATAGCTTTGCTATATTGAAGCCAAAACAGTTGTACATGAAGGGCTAAGCCATGTTTTGCCTTCACAAACGCAGCACAAAAGCTAAACAAGTTAAGAGAAACAACACTGACACGGTTGAGAAAGATCTTAAACAAAACTTTCACACTGCTGACCTACCCCCAACTAAACTGGTTCCAGTCCTTACAGAGGCAGAGATGAGGAGAGCCAGCCAGTTTAACCCAGCTTCTGTTTTCAAGATTAGAAAGTGCAAAACAAACACAATTGTATCTCACAATTAAAAAAAAAAAAAAAGGCAATTTTTTTGTTGTTGTTAGCACATGGAGAACTACAGCTTCAGCCTGCATCTTGCACAGCAGCTGCCAATGTTAAAGAGCAAACCTTGAATTCACTTCGGCATTTTCCTGCTCCAGAATTCCTTTAGTTAGAAAACAAAGGGTTTTTATAAATACAAATTATCTGGGCAGGGAAAGATCAAACTTCATTAGCACACTAGGCCTAAAATTCAGAAGTTGCTGGAACATGGACTCAACAAAATAAAGAGAAATGAGCATAATGCACATAATGAAAGCAATTTAGGCCCCCACTACAGGAGAAGCAATAGTAAATGCAAGAGAGCAGGCGAGGCAGGGAAAGGGCTTTCTCCTTCCTCCCCCAACGTGTCCGTGCATGCAGGAGCCCGACAAAAGGACAGCTTCACTGTCTCCTTCATTTTGGCAGCTCATGCTGTTTATGTGTCTCACCGAACACAGCAGCCAAAGCACAGAAAAGTCCCTGCCTCCTTCTTCCTAAGTTATAGAATAGAGAGTGTAAAGCAACAGAACTCAGCAGGTGGATCCAAGTGCAGGTGTTTGTATTGTTTTTTTATCACAGTATTGCCTAAGGACCAACAGAACAGGGGCTCCATGTGCAGGATATTATTCACAGACAGTAGCACCTGAAACTACTTCACTCCTCGCTTCCCTAANCTTCCCTAAATCAAAGACATTTCAAGTTTGCACAGGACTTGACTATGGAAAAAAAATCCCTCCTTGGAAAAGCACTTCATACAAGTGCTTCAATGCCTTCCCAAACTGAAACCACTGTTTCTAAGGCTGCAAAATAGCTTTCCATACATAAAAAGATGAGTCAACACCTCACTATGGGAATCCCACATCAGGTGATTGCATTCTCACTCACTCAAGCACATCCACCCTTATATTTATTCAGAGATAATTCCTTCTGAATTCAAAGGGGGCTGTACAGGACAAGTCAAGGGCAGACCTGCACTCTGTCCATATCCCGCCTCCTCTCCCATCTCCAGACATATTCAATATACACAGTTAGATCCCAAGCTTCCTTCTGAGCAGATCTGTCATTTTTGCCCCCACGAACGGCAGCCACTCTGCCACCATTGGCAATGTTTGGTCACACATTTCCCTCTGATTCTTGAGGAAGGAAAAAAGCCATTTCCCAAACCCTGCTCAAAGGAATTCCTTTCGGTTTTGCTGCAGACCGCTAACGTCAGAGCATGTGTCATCTCCAGGAAGGCAGATCATTATAAAGATGGATTTAATGAATTCTTTCACGTCTTGAAATAATGACTTCAAAATGTGACTTGAAAAAAAAATACCTTGCACTGTAAAATTTTAAAATACATTATTTTTTTTCAAATGGACTATTTAGTTAGTTATTAAAGATACATAGGAATTTCTGCGACTTCACCAAAGGTACCCAACCCATTCAATAGCACAGAGGGACACCCCAACACCACAGCTGGTATTAGAGAGCTCCTCATGGCACACAGACCACACCAGTTCAGGAGATCCTTCCATTTCTTTCCAAGATCAACTCTTCCCCATTGGCCTTAGTATAAAGACAATTGACTGGAAGCAGGACATCATTCTTTACATCTTTCATTGGCCAACATGGCTTTCCCTAAATGAGCAAAGCACCAAAACCCCTGCTTAACTCATCTTCAAATCAGCACCAAAACAGACGGCCCTGTGTTTTCTTAAATTAGGAGCCTTAAATAGGCAATTTTTCATTTGCATGTGTATTATGTATGCAGATATGCTAGATGTATTAACTAACGATGACAAATGTTCATACTTAAAAAAATCACATCCATACATTTGTTCAATACTGAGTTTGTCTTAGACAACAGCTTCACATGGGATGTAAACAAACACTCAGGGTGTGATGTTGCTGATTCTCCTCTTCACACCGAGGTTGCACAGCCTCTGCAATCTGTATTCTGCTTCACACACTAACTAAAACATTTCATTACCTTTTGGATTTGAGTTTGTATCTTGAGAACAGGTAATCATGATGAAGATATCAGTAGAAAATGCCCAGGGACTTACATATGGACAGACAACAGGGACAGCTATCAGTAATGCCACCCAGGAACAATAAAGTCTCCTGTTCTTCGACACCAATAAACATTAGAAAGCTCATTTTCATTTCATGGACACTTGTTTTATCTCTCTTGTTCTTCTCTTTCATCCCCATGAAATATTAAACAAAAGGCCCAGTCTCTGAGCAGTCTAGAGCAACACCACATTTTTTAAGAAAACAAATAGTAAAGCATCTACACGGTTTGGCACCATCAATGCACAAACAGCACTACAGGCCCTCATGTTCAAGGACTTCAGGATCATACCAAAAATGCTTTTGGTACATTGCAGAAAACAAGCACAGGTTCCTCCCCAGAAAGCTGTTAAGATATTTATCAACTAAATTACACTTACTGGGAACTAAGTGTTTGTCTTGGACAGAGTGTCTTCAAAGGGTACAAGATTTGTGCCCAGTCCTGCATTCCCCTCACATGCACACATTCACTTCATGCAGGGATGATGGCAGATAAGGAATCAACCCTCTGGGACACCGAAGGATGAAAATGGCTCACAACATTAGCATAGCTTGATGGTGCTGCTCACTTTTTTAGCTTGGCTGGCAAAGGAGCAAACAAAACAGATTCAAGGAATAGCTATTTTCACAAGCAGGAGCACAAGATATTCTCTCAAAATTTCAGATTCTGCTGAGCATTACAAGAATTTGCAGGACTTTAGATATGCAGCCATGCATATCTAAATGATTGCATATGCAATCATTTCAGAAAAAAAATCTTTACGGCTTTTGTAGTTGACTAGGAGTATTACGGAATGAGTTACTACCCTTCTCTACAAAGCCTATTTTTAGTATGTACACTCATTAAACAGTACCAAATACTTAGAATTTTTAAGCCCCTCTTCCTTCAGCTTTTATAATCAAGATGTTTCTACTATTTAAAGTAACTCACAAAACAAGTGATCCTCTCTACTACAGCAAAAACAGTTTTTATTAAAAAATAATAATACAATTATTAATTATTATTATTAATTAATACAAGTCTTCCATACGTAGCCAAGACTTGAACCACAAACAAGGAGTGGAAAGAATCAGCAAAAATGATGCGTTTTCACTTGTTCCTCAATTTTGATGTCAGAGGGGAATTTACTTACAGAAATGGAATAACTTGATTTATGGAGAGGGAATATTAAAAAACAGCAGAAAACACACATATGAGAAAGCTTATAGAATGACAGCTAGATTTTTAAATCGAAGATGCTTCTAGAAACATTCCCAGGCTTCTCGCTTAGCTTGGGTTAGTCAATTTGATGTTCTCAAGCAGTGATTCTCAAACTGAGACAAGAACAGCCCAGTTTGGAGGGAGCAGTTGTCAAACCTGTTTATTTCACAACTTTCAGTACATTTAACAAGTCACAGTGGTTTCTGCTACACAGCCAAGAGCTCATCAACTATTTGCAGCTGGCCGCTGCAGCTTTATTTTCTGAGCTGATGGACTAATAGACACAGCCTAGAAGAAAGGTTCTTCCTGGAGTCTGCAGCAACCATGACCTCAGTGATCCAGAAGAGTCAAAAGAACCGAGCTAAAGCTGTTTTTTCCCATGATACAGGCTAGGGACCAAAAGCAAAGGAAAGAGAAGCGTGACTCCAGTGACATCAAGTACTTCTGAGAGCCTCAGAAAAAAAAGAGCTTAAGAAATCAGTAGGGAGTTAGGGATAAAAATCAGTCTTTTCCTTTTCACACCTCAGCTTCAGGAATCCGTAAATCCTTATTCAAGTACTTGCAGTAGCTGCTGCCTATGTGTTTTGTGCCATCTCTGACTGCCAAATACAAGAGGGAATTGGGAGGATACCAATTACTCTCTCTCTCATTCCTGTTCAGATTCTGTGAAGTTCTACCAAGTAGGGATTTTGCTGTTCTCACCTTGTAAGGAGACAACTTCAGAACGCTCTCAAAACCTTATTCGGCCAAAAAACCAACAATGGGTCTTGCGCTCAACTAGTAAATAAACAGATCCCACAGGCAGCCCACGTGCCATGCGGAGACTACAGCTCGTCATGGCAACTGGACACATCTCAGCTTCTGGGCAGGAACCACAACTCCATCAATCAACAGATGAAATTTTGGGGTTTTAAACACTGTTGATGAACTATATGCAGCTCCCTTCTCTTCAACCCAGTCACACACACGGTGACACAAAATCTCGGAGACTGCCTCACTAACATTTCATTTTTTTTCAAAAGCATCCAGAGAGCTGATCTGAACTCCCTCCTTTAAGCAACAAAGCAAAAAGAGACTCCGGTGCTCTGCCTCTATCTGTGTTATATCAATTCTCAGCATCATCTGCCAAGCTGCTGAGAACACAATCCTCCTTCTAGACTATTTATATCTTTTGGGAAAAGGATGCACACACACCACTTCTGTTTCATTTTTCTTTTGTCAGACAAGTTCTGCTCCGTACTGCAGAAAGGAGGAGGTTAAATGAGCCTAGACATCTCAAAAATTTAGGAGACACTCTGCCACAGTTAATCCGATTTTCCAAACTCCCATGGACATACTCTGCTATAGAGACCAGTTCATCTCAACTGCACCAGAGAGAAAGCAGACCAGGTAGTGGCTGAACAACAGCCTTGACTGGCTGGCATTTCAAAAGAAAAAAAAAAAGACATACTGAGTCAATTAATAATAAAAGAACATTTCCACCACTCATTATGTTTCAACATCTCCACTACAAAACTATTTAAAAGGGCTTGGACCTGACAAGAGAGTTTGCAGCAAGCTAAAACTTAAATCACTTTTATCCAGTACAGATGAGCCTTTCCTTTTCCCTAGCAAAAAAAAAAAAGAATTAAAGAAGCTTCTATGTTATTAACTCTGGATAGTATAGAGAAAATATTTCTATGGGTATTTAAATAAAAGTAGTTCTTTCTGACACAGTGCTGCCTAGTCAATTAAGGACACAATCACAAAAACATGTCTTACAGCACCAGTCTGCCAGTTTGGTCAAACAACAGGCCAGTACTTGACAGGCCAATTCTTGACACTTCAAGAGCAGCAGTGTGGCATTGAGAAATAAGTGCTTTCACAATGACTAGGCACACCAAAACCGACCCAGAATTTACTCAGTGTACCAGAACAACTACTCCAAATCCATTATGGTCTACTGGGCAAACACATGCACTAAAATAATAATTCAACTGTGTCAATAACCTTTTTTATTATGCTTTATTCTCCTTCAGTGAGAACTTTGCAAGTTTCCAGAGTTCTCAGCAAATATCTAATTAAGTAGTTATCAGGATCAACAGCTGCCCACAGCACACCTGAACTTAAGTCACAATTAAGAACTATTACATGTCTGTCTAAATTGCAGAAACTGCACTTTTTTAGACACAATCCAGCTCAACGTCACCCATTGTCTCACAAGACAAACATACTTATTAACAAGTGTGAGATCTCATACCAGACTGCATACAAGATATGTTGCTCCCTTCTCCCTCCATATCCATTTCTTACTTTGTGAGAAAGTCCTACTTAGTGGTGTGGGCTGAACTGCCCCCAGAGCTTACGGGTCTCACTAACTCAGGTACTCTGAGCATTCACTTACTCAGTCACACCAAACACCTGCATAAGCCAGAAATCACATGGAAAAAAACTAAAACGTAGACAACAAAAAATAAACACTTGGGGGACCCAAAACAGTCACAACAAATCTTTTGCTTGATCCAAAACAAGACCTCTACTTTCTGTCCTGTATTTTCAATGCATTTTACAGTGCAACAACAGCATGTGGCAACAAGACAAGGAAATGCAGCTTTACGGTAAAAGGGGAAAAACATTCAAAGGTATTTGTGGAATGATGGGCTATCCTGACCACATTACTGAGGGCTTGTCATGAGACACTCCCGTATTTCATGTCTAATCTCAAGAGTAAGAAGATAAAGTTGATAAGACACATCTGTCAGAGAGCCAGGCATACGACCAAGGTTTTCCAAAAAAACAACAGTGGTTTGGGGTCTCAACAGGAAACATGCAAGGCTTCAAAAGTCTGTCAAAAATTAAAATCTTGACCCATCTTTTGCAAAGATACTGTTGAGTGATCTACAAATGTTGGCTCATCTCTCCCAGCTATTGGAAGGAACCAAGCCAAATTCCTGCCAAGAGCACAGACTTGTGTTTGACTCGAAGCATGAAAAGTACACAGCCCAGTTTCCTCAAGCTATTCAAATAGAGAGACAGTGTGGGTGTATGTACATACGATTAAAAACAACTGAAAAAACAGCCTGGTGGAGCAATAACTGCATCATCCTCATCCTGGATAGTTCTGAAACCCTCATCAGCGCTCAAAAAACAAAGTGTAACAAAGTGATGTCCTCCCCACCACTAAGCTTGCTTGGTTTGCAAAGACTGAAAGAACAAGTTGCCACGACCAAGTGGGAGCTCCTGCATAAATCTTGGTTTATGATACAATAAAATCAACTGTTGCTTTTTATGTAATTACAAATGAATGGCCAAACTCAAGTGTTAGGACATCATCTGCCATTCTGATAAGGAGCAAAAGTCCAAACAACTCTGAGTTTATATATTCAGCCAGGAACACCAGAAGTGTATCCTACATGTTAAGTCAGCACCAGTGCCAGAGAAGCTGCTGTTACCTGCACTGCTGTGCACTGTCCTTCCCCTGCTGTCCTCTCCCACAGGCCAGGATAACATTTGTGCAGCCACACAGTTATTTTTGGGTTATTTTTCAGCCAGATAAACTCTCCCATTGGGTGCACCACACAGGCAGGTTACAGTTTGAACAAGATCCCTAAACTAAGATCCCAGGGATAGCCACTGGGTTGGGAGGGCATAAAAAGCTCCTCTTCCCAGCCCCTCAATCAACAGCACCAAATGCTGCCTATTAAAATTTCTCCTTCCCTCTTCCAAAGCTTTTGGGGCATACCCAGCTAGTTCATCTTGATCCACAAGTACAAGGAGAGAAAAAACACCCAAGAAGTGTCCATCATTACTTCAAGGTACCCTACAAGTTGCTTGATCAACACATCTCTAAAAAGCTGAGTCAATGAGCAGTTAAAACACAAGCAATGGAATAACATGTGGGGTAGTAGAGAGAGGGTAAACACTATTCTTCAGAACTGCTAAAAATAAGAAAGCCAAAAGACCGTGACAAATTATTGCAGAGTATTTTACACAAAGCACACTAGATTATTTTACAGCTAAGTCCTTCCACAATAGAAACAGAAGGCAACACAACTGAAAAAAATGAATTCATGCATTTGAAACAAGTCACAAAGTCACTGGGAGCTCATCACTTAAAGAGCATCAAGCAGAGAAAGCGACAGCCCTGTCCCAATTAAATCGTGCCTCGTGGTCCCCCTGCCATGTGGTGCAGCCAGGAAGAGGCCCATGGAACCCGAGGTGGCAGCAGAAGAGCTGCTGGTGTTTGAAAGAGTTACCAGCAGGGTGTGAGGTTTAACCTGAAGTGACCAGTGCGGTTCTGGTCAATCACACTCAAAACAGATGAGCTCATCCTATAAATGCACAAAAAGACAACTAGATGACCACAAGATTAGGAAGATTGGCTTTTCAGGAAAAACAGTAGAAAAAGCTACTGGAACTATAACAAGTCCAACTAACAGAGTAAAACTTTATACTGGAAATTGTACTTCTCACCAGACACAATAGTGGGGGTCTGGAATGAGAATCAAGGAGTAACAGGATGAAAAAGTAGCTTAAGAAAAATTGATACTACTTAGTTTTTAAAAGTTTTGTAAGTTAACAAGGGGAGGATTTGATGACCGGATTGTCTTCAATAAGCAACCAGTTTTGGTAAAGAAGAGATCTCCAGTCTTATCTATGGTCCTGGTTATGTGCTCTAACAACTGAAATCCTGGAATAACAATAGCTTAGGAAGAAAAACAAAAAAGGAGAGAGACAAACTAAAACTACGTGCATCTTAGAACATTTGGGCTATGCTTGTTTTCCTTTTTTTTTTCAGTATTCAATCATCTGCTCCTTCTGCTCATAAAAGAAAAAGAAATTAGCCAGCAGTCTAAAGCAGTCTTCCCAAATTAAACACAGATTACTATTCTTCTATCAAAAAGCAATCCATTTACCTTATTTGGCATAAAGCATAATACATATATGTCTGAGACCCAAACTCGATTCACTTGGATCAATTTTTTTACATTGTGGAGAGTAGGTAAGATCACACCATTCTGCTTGTCTGACAACTGACACAATACACAGAAGAAAACTGGAGTAAGAATCCTCAGCTTGTCCTACTTCAGCTAGAACATGCAATTTAATATGGAGACATATTCTACTAGCATGAAAAAAATCCTTTCTGCAGCAAAAGGTGGTAGCCATGACTCAACAGATCATCATTCCCTCCTCTTCAGTCCAATCCAGCCTCAGGAAACAAGGTGCTCTTCAAGTCTGCTGCCCTTTCAATGAGACAGACCAAAACCACCAGTAGCCTTTGAATACTAAGGACTCAGTAATATTTCTGCTTTTGAGATCACATGAGTTTCCTACACTAATGTAGGTAATTTTACATCATATTCCAGTTCCCTACTGAAACTTCAATTGATTGGGGCATTATTTATTCTCTGCCCTAAAGCACCATTTAGAATGACTTGCTAAATCTCTGTTGGCTTTACTATTGCAATTTGAATAGTTGTACGTCAGAGAAGGAAGAATGATCTCTATGAACTCCTTTAATACCTCACAGAGCAGAGCCTAAATTATTCTCAACATTAAGTTGCAGGAAATTTCTCCAGAAGAAAGAAAAACAAACAAAAAATATGATGCTATAACACTTCATTGCTATATTTCATCCAAGTTCAGACAATCTTTCAAGAAATAAGCCTAGGCAAGTATGTTTTAAAAAGAAATGTTTTGCCAAAGCTACTTTCTTTTTTAACCTAAAAAACTTCAAGGAGATGTAAAGAATGAACCCAAAGTCAAGTCAAGCATCTCCTGCTGCAATGGGCCACTTATTTAGGAGTGGCTCTGCTACCTTGTGCCTGAAACTCATTTACATCAGATCCCTTCCCAGCACTTTTGATCCACTGATGATCTTTAGCATCACAGGCACCTTCTCGGGCTCTGTGCCTGCACTCCCTGAAACGGCAGCACTGACAAAGACAAGCTCCCCGAGTTACAGGTTTAGCTTTAATTCCTGCAACCCAACAGATGTTTACTGCACTTCCTTTAAATGCTTCTTTCTCTCCCCAGTCTCAATTTTCCCCATTATAAGTGCAAAGACGATATTCATTAGAAAAGCCCCACAGTAGCAATTCAGTTTCCCGACCTCCCTGGTCTCATTTGGGAATCTCCCACTTCCTACCAATTTTTAAGGGTCATTCCTCACTTCATTTTCACATAATCCCCAAACAACCATTATCACATCTTTTCTCAGCATGAGATAAAATATAGACTGTGCTTCATAAACAGTCGAGACCTTAAGATTACATTCTTGGTGGGACACAGCATGATAAATATTTCAGGGATGTCTTGAAATACCCTACAATATACAGACAATACGTGGCCAGTGAAACAAATCTCAAAAGAAAAGTATCTTTGGACTTACTAAAAAAAAAAGAAAAAGAAAAAAAAAAGGAAAAACACACCAAAACTTCCTTCCCCCATCACACCCTGGCCATTGAGCAGGTCAGATTTCAATTTCCTTTCTAAGGGTGGCAGAAATCCTGACCTACTTAGAGCATGGTAGGAAACATTTTTTTTGCATTTTAAATTTAATCATGCCAAAAAATGCTTTTTCCTCCAGCTCAAAAATAAATGGCAATTGCCATTCTACCATTTAAACCATTTGGTGAAGGTCATGCAAATTTTTTGAAGCTAAATTGTAAGGTCATATGTAATGCAACTACTTTTAGCTATTAAAAATAAGGAGGACATGTCAGACCTTCATTAGCAATGCTGGCATCTCAACCATTTCCTACAGATTGCAGGGAATAAAAACCCAGCCCTACTCCAGTGAAGTTGGAGGGAGCTTCATAGGTTATCACACACAAAGGACAAAGTGAGCAAACACATTACTCACCATTGCAAAGACGTAACACAAGCTGTTCTCCCAAAGCTGCAGCACATTTCAAAGAATTTTATCATTATGAAAATTTGTGATGCGTATTCAACCTTTTAGCGTTTGTCAGTAGGAAAAGCAACGAGGAGAATCACTTGCACAGAGGGAGCAAGAAACGAGACGGCTTGTATTAACAGAGGATCAAAAAGATGAAAGCAAGAAAGTTTTAACTAAATACATTCTGTTCTTGTTAGGACTTATCTCAGTACCCACTCTGCCACAAACCACACAAAGCAGAACACCCCAGAGAAGTTACTCAGCAGCGGATGCAGGCGCTGGGACAAGAGGGAGGAGGACACACAGCTGCCTCCCCACACTGGTGAGATGATCATAATCAAATTGTTGTCAAATGATTTGAAGTCAGATAAATATCCACAAATCTGTTCTTCATTATGTGAAGTTCCTCCCATGTACAGCAAATTCAGAGCACAGATTGTTGGGATTTTGTGTGTGGCTCGTTTTTATGTGTGGAAATAGCCCGGAAGAGTATTTTTTAATGCCTGTTCTAGCATAAACCCCACTGCCACCCTCTGTGGGACAGGCCTAACTTACTCATTTTGTTCATTCTTATCTCTGTGTAATGTTCATGGGAAAGAAGGAGTTCTCCATTTCCATTCACTACTTCAGCTGTAAATATCACACAGACAACCAAACTCCACCATTATCCATGGCTACACCCATATGTTTTGTGCCACCACAGCCCACTACTCCCCCTGATTAGCTAAAGAGCTAAAGAGATACTGAAAACAAGTAAGGAAAAGGAAATCTGGCCCATGATTCAGATGATCAGTTCCAGACAATATCTGAGCTGATCTGTTTTATCCAAACATCAGCTGAGGAGCATTCCACAGTGCTGCAGGTTCTCTCATAATAAACCACACTGCTCCATAATTACACAGGATCTGTGCACGTATTCAAAAGCAGCATTTATTTAGGCTCACAACTGTACTAAAGGCCATGTGTAAAGAACATTGTTCCTGGCCTGAGAAACAGTGAATTGTATTTTCCCTATCCATATAAATCACACACAATAAATGCTTGATATTATCTAGTGCCACTAGAGCAGTCAAATTAAAACAAATCAGGGGAGAACACCCTTGAGCACACAACTCTAGAAGTTTGAAACACAGAATTTTATGCTTTTTATATGCTCCTACTCTCAATAACATTGTATGCTTGTACACAATAATGAAAAGGATTTTTTCACAACCATCCACTGAAAAAATAAAAAATTAAAAATCAACACATCTATTTTACATGTGATTTTTTGATTCTACAGATCCTTCCAGAAAGCAACAGCCACCAGCAAATGCATCATGACAAACAACTGGGAGATCCAGTGAAGAAACAAAAAAGCAAAAGCTCGGTTTTTCAGAAAGCAATGACCCCTCCAATTCCTGACATTTTGGGGCGCTCGCATAACATTGACCACCTTTAACTTTCTTGACCAAAGCAAGCTGGACGTGTGCAAAATATTTAATACTCTCTACCCAAAAATGAATCTCTAAGGAGATACAAGACTGAATTATCTACTCTCATCATTTTATGATGCTATTTTATATTCCTGCTATTTATAACACATTTTTGTTAATTTCTCTAAAGCTCTCAGATTCCCATGAACTTCAGCTACTTCCTTAACTTTCAGTTTTTAAGGGCAATACATGCTGCATGCTGCTTCCACCCCCTAAAACCACACGCAACATTTTGGATAGATGTGTAAGGTGTTCCATAGTTTACCAGTGCTTTCTCCAAGCAACATTAGGATGTTATAGAAAAGTGATCACCTTCCCTACTCTCACAAAGCACATAAGCCAAGTTTACTATTGAAAATAAAGCAAAGGGATCCAAAGATAAGGAAAAGATGGGTTGTTTGTAGACACTGAAGATTGTACCCTGGCTATTGCACCCAACAATTAAAGCCTGAAAAGAATCCTGTTAGGGACACAGGCTGGTTCAGGAGTCACGGTGCCTTTGTGCAACTCAGGTATCTGAAAAGCAACTACAGCTCAACTGAAAAAGTCATTTACAGCCCACCAGCCTACCCAGGGCAGAAAACACCATACTGGGTGTTTTCCTTGGAAAGCCGTTTAAAACGAGTTTGGAGACACGCGTTGCAGCACGAAATGAATCCAATGCACAAAGTTAACCAGTTTAACAAAATTCCCCAGCGAAAAAAAACATGCAACAATTGGTCATGGAAATCAGACAGATCAAGCCACATTCCCAAGACGACTGAACCCAAAAGAGAAAGAACTGTCCCGTCTGTACAGGTGAAGCACAACCATTACCTGCTGCCCTGTCACCAACACCTGCCCTCAGTTAACTGGGGCAGGGGGATGGCAGCCCCAAATCTGGAACCATCACCCTGTTTTAATTACCTTGCAAACAACGGTTGCCCAGGTCATTAGGAATAAATAAATGTGTAAATTATTTCAGTGATCCTAGGGGCATAAATAATATTCTTTTCCCTCCTTTCAGGAGGCATTTCCATGGCTCTTTATGCTTAGTGGCATATCTCGACCACTACAACATGCTGAGCCTTCAAAAGCATTTTGTACTAAAAAATAGAATACATGACTCAGACAGTTTTAAGAAATAGATGCTTACTCAAAAAAAAAAAAAAATACTCCACCCCGAAACATCACCTTACCAGCAATACACATAACAGCTTCCAGAACTGGCAAATACTCATCTGCAAAACTTTCAAGTGATAGAACTGAGGCACCTGTGAAATACTGGGGTTTCTGCAGAAATCAGTATTATTAAACACTGTAAGGAAACTTCCTTGCTGACCAGCCCTTATGTAATTTTAAGGCTACGGAATGCCAATATGATCAATTTTCACCTTTTATCTGCAAGTGTTCTCATGGAACAAAGACTCTCCCCCACAAAGGAGTATTTCCTGCTGGTCATTCCCTCTTATCTGGTTGATGAAGACCTTGACAATACTGACTGGAGCACTCTCACTTCCCAGGGCAGCTGCTCTGAAACCACACAGATACAATCACACTCCACTGCTGCCCAGGCTGTAGAGGTGCAATTGAATCTCAGTCAAATTCTCATAGGCTTTAAATGATAAACTGTTAAAACTGTGGGAACGCACACAGTGGAGGCAGCATAAACATAATACGGTTTAATTGCATAAAGATGTGAATGCACTAATAAGATAATGTATGTTTAGGTTCTGCTAGAGAGGCAGCAATTGTCACTCCAGGCACAAAGTCTGACAGTTCAAGCTGTCACCAGCACCTGCCTGTACCCCCACCTACACAGCAGTAATACTGAAAGACAAACCCATGTGATTTCTGCTCGGCAGTTCTTATCAAAACCAGATTCAAGTGAGGCTAAACAGTCTATTAAATGGCCAGGCCAAAAGAGGTTCTTTGGTTTTGACAATATACAATTAAGTCGCTTTTCACATGCCCAGAATACCCCTTTAACAGGCATATTAACACTCAAGACTTCATCATCGGTAAGCTAAAAATGTGTGGCTGAACAACAGCTCGCAGCTCATACATTCTCAGACATAACATGTCGAAATGTGAATACGTTCAGGTCTTTTTTACAATGAAAAAAATGGCCTAATCCTTCAGTCAGTTACTACTGGGAGAGGTGAACTGGCTTCACAACCCTCTGGGAACTGAGGTCTCAAGGAAGAAGGGGAAACAAAACCTCAATATTTAGTGGACTTCAAGGAGGTCCTGGGTTCAGCTCCATATACTTATTTGAACAGTCTCACAGGTATCACTGGTAAACAAAAAACCTGTTCAATACTGTTTGCAAGACCAGGCCCCTCAAGACAATGGCCTACTGAAAGCAAACAAAAAACCCACTACACAGAAAGGAGAAAAGAAAAAAAAAAAAAAAAACCAGATACAGACACTTGAGAAAACACTTATTACATGTGCTGGATAAACTCCATATAACTGGAGTTTTTGCTTTCCCTAGCAACACTTTGTGGGTCCAGGACTGCCCAACATTCCCCCCTGCAAGCAGCCCCAGCAGCGAGGCCATACTTACACCAAATACTGTGGAAAACTCACCAGGAACTACTTTTCACTTGTTCTTTGCTACAAATACTCTCCAGAATTTGTTGAAAAACAAAGGCTATAAAAATGAATCATTAGTTTTTAGACTAATATTAGACTACTTAGACTTAGATTATTAAAAGGAAACCTGAACACTCATGCAGAAAAGTGAGAGACTAAACTTGACATAAAACTCAGCACAACAGACCACAACCCGCCCCATTCCACTCCCGACAACAGCAACAATTTTTCCACCACTAAAACCAAAAGGTATCTCTTCCTGCTCTGCAGGAATGACTTATTAACCATCAAATTCACATACAGCAGAAAAGCAAGGACAAGAACTGCATTGCCCAAGGACTGGACCAAGACATGGAGCCTTCCACACCCTGTTCTGGAGTCAAAAGTGTACATATTTCGGCACAGTACCAAAAGTGCAGACGCTCACTCCTGGTTGTCCTCCCTGAAGATCACCTTGCTGCAAAGGTCACAGAGCAGAAATGCTTCCTCTGTGTTTCACAGGCTGCTGATGCCACCTGGGGAAAATGCGTCAAGCCAGTCACTCCCAGAGCATTAAGGAAAACCGGTTACAAGACAAAAGCCTTCCTCAGCTCTGAGGAGTGTTTACAAATGTGATGAATGCCAGTGTGTCCCAGCATGCCAGCCTGAAAACAAGTCAAGCACCTGGCCCTTAGCACAAAAGGCTGACTCACCTGTACAGCATCTATGACGCTTTGAAAAGACCCCAAGTTTAACGCTCCTGGGGACACAAAGTACTTTCACGAGGCTGATGGGGGACAGTGACTTTTCCTGTCCTTCTCTCCGGCTGCACACACCAGCACAGACAGAAGTTGTGGGACGGCTTCCCAAGCCAGGGGACAAGAAAGATGGGGACGAAGATGACTTACATACACGTGATCTCTCTGACACTAAACAAACACCCCCTGACACCAAATCACCTCCTCTGCTCCAAGGGGGGTGAAGAAAAACACCACAAAACTCTTAATAGAGCCACAAACACTTAAATCTATGCTCCACGAACTTCTAACTCCAGTGTTATTTCCCATCCCACCCTGGAACTCCGCTGAAAAAACTAATGCATGAAACTGAGCAACCACTTTAGCACGAAACACTGTATCAACGAACTCAGGAGGAAATTGTTTCTTGTTCCCACTGTATCTTCACCTTCCCTGCTCAAATCTGTTTACTTTTTAGACGACAGCTCATTCAAGGATTTTTCCTTTCCCTGCAGGGAACTCTTGAGTTGAGACTCATGAAAGGTCTTCTGGCTACTCTCAGTGTAACCAATGTTTAAAAAAAAATTAAAAAAAAAAAGAGAGACAGACAGACAGAAGAGAAAAAGCAGTTTGGTGACAACAGTCATGATGCATCAAATACCAAACTTGCTTCACTGCCATTCCCATTACCTTTCAAATAGATTTTGCTTTGTATTACCTTCATTTTCATTTATGTAGAGAAGAAAAATAAGCCAAACAAAACCCGTAACTCTTATCAAGGACCATATTGTGCAGCTTCCTGAGTAATCTCTCACACCAGCTCTTCGTTCACACTGGTGACAATGTTAGAAGTCCGCTGTGAACAAAATCTCTGCATAAATTTTGAAAGGACCATGAAAAGATCTAAATGAGATCTGAAAACTCTTCTCCCACCTCAAGAAGAAAGTTGTCTCCTCCCCATCATAGCTCTTCTCAAGTTGCAACCCTTTCAGTAATCCACAAGTGATCCTTTTATTTTCAGGAAGAAAACGTCACAAAACATGAGGAGGCAGTTCCTTGCAATTTGTTTAAGCTAAATCCAAATCCAAGCCACACTGTATTTGAGCAAGAGACAAATAGAGCCCCTGCAAGCTCAGGTTGTCAACTTAAACAAACACCTTAACTCCCACAGTATGTACTGGGGAAATTGTGTGGGATCATTTGAGATCAAAGTTTTTTCTGCATGGCTGACACACACCTACACGGGCACTTTAGGCTGTCGGAATGTTACCAGGACAGCGCTCTCCTGGCACAGCACTACAGTTATCAACAAAGACATATGCAGGTACCTCATACAGATTTATATATTTATTTTCACCAGCATCAAACATGGCTACTACAAGTGCAAGGCCAAGTCTAGTCCTACAGCAGCTTATCGTACTTCTAGATCTGCCCTGCAGCCTCTACAACAGCCACGTGCCCGGGAGCAGTACAAGGAGCTAATTCAGCTGATAACTACTCTAAAATCCTAAAAGGAATCACCTCCTTGAACTGATTCACCATTCACTGCCAAAAAGAGGGTTGGAACACGAGGATGGGACAGCCATGTGATACACGGAACACCTGGATTTTAATGAGCTGGAGTAACCAGGGAGGCTCAAGCGGAAGTCAATACACACCTGCAGCCGGCAATTTTTACTTTTTTTCTTAACCACACCACTTCTCTTCCTGTCGTCTTTATACATAAAAGGCATCACCAGTGATGTCTGATCATGTCCAAAGCATAAAAATATTTTGCACCAATCAGGCCAGTCACAAAGCTCATTTGTTCTGGAAGCAGAGTGTGGGGAAAGCCATAATGTTTTGGGCACAAGCAGTAACAATACCACTGAAAGGGCATGACCACAGATGCCTGGCAAAAGTAAATGTTGTAACACAGAATTTAAGACCTTGAACAGCCTGGTCTACTGAGAAGTATCCCTGCACATGGCAGGAGGGGGGTTTGGTACTAGCTGACCTATAAGGTCCATTCCAACTCCTTAACACTCTATGATAAAATAAAACTTGTAAAAATACCAAAATTATACTGCAGAGAAAAGTATAATTACCTTAACTAATGCAAATGCCCTTTTCTGGAATGCCCAGAAACAGCTCATGGGATTGGCACATTTTAAGTTTAACACTTTATATTATGAGGCTCTCAAAAGGCTAATTTTGTTTGCTGGGGAAGCAGGCTGTGTATTTGAAGCCTAAGTGTTGATGGAGAAGAAGTTCTACATTTCCCTTTTAGCACATATAAAAATGTAGAGACCCCGTAAAACCATTATGATTTTTCTCATCGGTAAGATGAGGCAGCACTGCTTTAATATCACAGGAGAAATACATAGGCATAAAAAGTTTTATATCAAGAGTGCTAAAGAAAAGGAAGACATCAATGATCCTATTATTCATTGCATATGCTTGACTAAAATATTGTGATTATAGCATAAAACATGTCCTGCAAGATGAAAAATACCCTTCCATGTCAATAATAGTACCCTCCCCTATATACAGAGGAACCACACTAAGCCTGAGTCCTTACTTTGCAATTTTCTAACTTTTGGGTGCTAAACTCTAAAACAAAGCTTGGACTGTAGTTTTTATGTGCAATCTATACATTCCTCAACAGACTCAAGGCAACAGTGCCTCAAATTATCCTTAAAGAATCTGGAAAGAAAATTCGGCAGATATTAGGAAAGAAAAATAAACAGAGTTTTATTAACGTAACTGCTCCAAATTTGCACAAAAAAATGCTCTCTCATAATGAAGTGAAGTTGGACTGGTGTATTTATTACAATCCCTAGTCAAAAGCTGACCTAGTCAAACTAAAGACTGGCAAGTAAAAGGTCTGGTATCACTCAGAAGAAGAGGAGGGACAGCCATTTAAGACCTTTGAATTGATCACATCTAAAGGGGGAGATGACACGAACCTACACCTCTCCCCCATCTCATTCACCTTCAGCTTCTACTGTAAATAGTCCAAGCCAAATATGAGAAGTGACTGTATTAGGACAAACTCCAAGTCTGGTGCTATCAACTTATCTTAAATAAACTGTTTGTCTGTGTTAAGTCAACTATTTAAAAGAAAAACAACTGTCAGAAAAACTGATGTACATTTTTAGCGGTGAAAATAAATAGTAGGGGTTTGATCCTAAAAGTAATCATCACATGCAGATTTTCACCATTTCTATGGGCTACTTGCACGAGTGAGGCTACACTGGCACTCAAGCACCTGATAAACTGAGCCAGTCTTTTGAAACAACAGCCTTGTTAACATAGCTCCTTCATCCACTCCTGAGTTATACTGCTCTGCATTGCACACGGCTAGGAAATGGGAATTCTAGCTAGAAAATTGGTATTTTCTAATTAGCCATCATAAATTCAGTAAATATGGAAATCAGTCCACAGTGGAAGTGTCCATCACTGATACAGAGCTCACAGTGCCCAGGGTGAAGCCCCTAGAACAGAGCAGCACACAAGCATTCACTTTCCTACTTCAGCACATGTCAGATTTAATTGCCCACACCAGATCTGATCTTGTAAGGAAGGAGTGTCTGAAAGCAACTGCTCGAAAGGTAAAAAAGCAGTGTTCTTGCAGGGCCGTGCACTAGGGAACAATCCAGAGCAGGGATTACAGCCCAGCGAGCCGCAGGGACCGCAGGCTGCGCTGCATTTCCCACAGCTTCCTTCCCCTGGGCACGGGTTCCCGGGGCAGGAGGGCAGAGCTGACTGGCACAGGAATGGCACCATCGCTGCCCCATCCTGGCTGGCTGTGCTCTCAGGGACTCCCCCCAAGCCTGTGCCAACGCTGGCAGTGCCAAGGACCCTGCTTGAGAGCTGCACCTCCCAGGAAAAGCCATCCAACACCTTCTCTTGGGCTGCTCCCAGGGGAGACCACCAAGGTCAAGCGCTGAGTCTCACTAAAGGTTGAATAAAATCGAAGGGCTGCTTCACATACCTGAAACAGTTCAGGATGTCCATATAATATCCTCAGCATACTGTTTTCATTTGCAAAGCTACTAAAAAGTGCTTAAAAAGTTGGATTAAAAATATATACGGAAAAACATCCTGCTGGTGTAATGGTCCAAGCAAATCGATGCGAGGAAATAACTGTCAAAAGAAACCAGGATACAAACATGTGCTGTGCAAGTGCAGCTTCCTCCTGGTACTACACTAAGATTTCTTTTCAAGAAAGTTAATAGATGAAACAAAAAATTGCACATTGCCAAAACGGTATTCATTCCATCCCCTCTCTCTACAGCACCCTTTGTATTATTACAAAGGCAATACTATGTGTAGTAGAGAATGTTTCTGGTTATTAAATTTTATGTTTCTGTTCTCCATGGCCTCAAATTATATGTGGCCTTTTTTTGCAATTAACATCCAGAACACAAATTAAATATTTATGGATAAATGTCAATTATGATTATGAGAAACAATAAAAGGACCATAAATTAAATAATGCAGATAGAACAATAAAGTATTTTCACATGATCAAAACAATGTTTCAGTGTTAATGCTTTCTTATTCTAATTGAAAATGTAATTACGTACTCATAGGTGTCATTATTGCATAAAATTTGGTAAACACTATCATTTTTTCAGCATTATGATTCACTCCCAGTAAGAAAAGGCAAGCAACCCTGGTAGTTTCTTCCAGCCGTGCAACATTACTGGATGCTTCATAGGTATGTCCAGTTAGAGACTGTCCAGAGTGCAATAGGATATTTTCACAGCTATTCCTAAACTTTTTCCATCTTCTGTAATTAATTATCCATGATTCTCTATTTTGTTCAGTATTACCAGCTCCCCCACATACCCAAAATATTTTCCCACTATTGTACTTTTTAACTAAGGAACTAACCCCAGGCTTGCTAAGAAATTTAAAAAAATAAATAAAACAAATCTAAAAAAAAATGCAAACACTCCAACATGACACTGGAACAACCACCTTGTTGTTTTAAGGTCATTGCTTCTGTTTTTATTAAAAAAAAAAAAGGTCTGAACCAAAACATTTTTACCAAACTACCAAAAGCAGCCAAACATCAGTGACAACTTAAGGAATTGCAAATTACGTGAGACATGCTGTTCACAAACAAATCAGATTTATGGTTATATTCAGTTGTTCCTGTTACCTGAAATTAGAATTAGAAGCTCATTAAAAATGAATATGCTTCAGAGAATGCAGAGGCACAGCATTATATTGATGAAAGCTTCATTAAATTTTCAATGGTAGAGCTGCTTCTATATTTGTAGAGGAAAGACACAGTAGAAAGAAGTTGGGATAATTCTCCTTCAAGCAACTTTGCATCTTTCTACTCTCCCTAGAAAACAAACGGATTTTAAAATAAGATGTTGGACTAATTAGGTGTAAGAGAAAGTGACTGTAGTCCATTATATTCAAACGATGGTTACTTTCAGGTCAGCATTCGTCTTGTATATGTTTGCCCATTATACAACTGATGCTCCAGAAGAAAGAAATCAGGTTTGAATGATCAAGCTCATATAAAATACAGGCTCTGTATGTGTTCTGAACTCAATGGCACAGTCACTTTTTAAAATACTCACTTAAAAAAACAGAGTATTGGAAATGAAGCCTTACCTAGCAAACAACATGAGATAACTTCTTGTGCAAGCAGAAATGTAAATCTATTTATCAAAGTCATGCAGTAATGCAGCTTTGTTTTTACTGCAGAGACTGAAGCCAAGAAACAGACCTGTGACAGAAATAAAACTACAGCCAAGCCCACTACTCAACCAAATTTCTAATATTATCACTGCCACGTCAGACAATTAAAATCTCCATATGTTAACACAGGCTACATGAAAACGCAGAATCAAAAATGCAAAAGTGAAAATTCAAGTGGTCTGATCCCTCTTGTGGTCGTGCACCACAATATAAATTTATTATATCTCCACATCGTGCTAGCCAGTTTCCTTTGGAAAAAAGGCTTATGCAATCAGGCTGCTACTCAGCTCCTCCCCTCAAGATCCATTACCTTATGTCAACTAAGCCAGGCAGCGGGGCACAGGCCTCAACGTCACGTTGTTCCTCTCTAACAACCTGCACGATATACGCCCGGGCATTACATGTTTTCCTTACAGTTAATGTGCATGGCCTGCCAGGCACCAGGATGAGGGGTTGCTCTTTCCAGCTTGTTAGGACTCCCACCTCTTTCAGCCTTTTGGATAGGCAACACTCAGCTAACACACACAGGCAGCGCCAGTTTATCCTCAGACCTCGTTTATTCTGCCCTGCTCAAATCCTGCTTCGACACGTTTACTGTGTTTCTCCCCCTCTCCAGTTTTCTTTGGCGTGCACAGTCAGCATTGAATAACTGACCTTCTCGAAACCACCATGAGGTAGCATTATCCCCACATTACCAGATAAGGAAATTAAGCCACTATAATTAATGCTTGAAGCGTGCCCAAATTTCACATTCCTGATTTGAGAGTGATTAGCATTAGCACACTACAGGATTTCCTCTGCTCAAAGCCCGGCTCCCAGGGAGGGCAGGAGCAGTTGCACAGAGCCTGCACTTCCAGAGGGGCATCCCATGGGCACAGTGGAGCCCCTGCAAAACGCTGCGCTCCAGGAATTTGGCCAACTCCACCCCAGGGCTCTGTAAAATAACTCAAACGCCCGGGTGCTGCTCCAGCCCAGGGAGGGAATACAGGATCCGAGTGCACTTCTGCACCCTTCCTTCTCCTGGCCAAGAGTTTTGGATCCAAGCTCCGCTAGTTTCCATTTAGACACCAAAAGCCCTTCACCACGATGTTCAAGCACACACACTCACTGTCCTCACCTCTGACATTGCCACAGCCACGACCTCCCCATGCCTTTATCCTCCAAGAACTCCACATCTTACTACACACTTCTGTAGCTCCAGTTTTTCCTCAGTCTTCTTAGTGTCCTAAATCCTTCCCTAGCCCAGTCATCACTCCTCTCAACTTCTCATGTAGTCACGTCCCCTTCTCCAAGCAAGTCTCCCTCATGATCTTTGCAGCTTCCTTTACTGCCACACAGTCAGACTGGGAGCCAGCCTCCTCTTTCAACCACTGCAGCATTTCAGTTTCCCCAGTCACACGTTCCTTCTAGAAGAGAAGAGAAGACTCCCTTCCAAAATCTGTCAGCTGGCAGGAAAGGTTCCCACACAGACCCCATGCAATTTAAGTTCCCTAACTTCATCCCAAGAAACAAATCTCCAAGGGGCTGTTTCACTCCTACATCACTGAGATTCTGCCCATGTGAAGGCAGCTAATTCTGCACACACCTCCTGTATTACCTTTGCCCAAATCAGGCAGATAGAATATAAATCAAGAGTTTGTTTTGCAAAATTTTGTTGCAAGAGTAGAAACAAAAAAGTTCAAAGAAATGCAGCAATTCTAGACTAAGCCCAACAGACAAATATCTCTCCAGCTCCTGAATTCCTCCAAGCCTGCTCAGCTGACAATATTCAGCAACATCCCATCACCCTGGCACTGCCCTCAGTCCTGTTAACCTCCCTCTCTCCCTTTACAGAACACAGCCATATCCCAAAACTAAAGATAACTTTTCATTTTTTTTCCTAGAACGAAGGATCTTGGGGATTTAAAGGCAGCCTCCCATTTCTAGTTCACAGCACATCAGTCACAAGCTTATCAAGCCACACGATTGCCACCGACAGTCCTTCCTGACGCCGTCCAGGGTGTGTAAGGACTATTTCTTTAGTCTTTTAAAGCCTACAGACACTACTCCCAGAACAATCTGGACTCTTCTGTTTACACAAGGCTACTCATATACTCACAGTAAAGATTATTTAGTCACTAGTTACACCTACAGATTGTTCACCTCCTAATTCCCACAAAGATATCTTTTTTTTTTTTTTTTTTTACAGATTAACACATGACACCGTGCAAGTAAGGATGACAAAGAAGTTAAACATTTGTCTGCCTGTACTTGTCTGGGACCAGAGATCTTCCTCCTTCACCCTGGCTCTGAGGGCAGCTCTTGCAATACATGTAATCCCAGTGCCAGACTTTCCTGCCCAGTTAGACCCAACACTTCCCATTCTGGCTCAGCAGTCTGGAGGTGTCAACATTGGCCAAACCACTCCCTTGCCTTTTGCTGTCTAGGAACATCAGTCCTTCTCTGCCACCCTGGCAGTCTGGCCACACTGCTTGGAACTAATAAAAAACTGAAGAGCACAACATTCTTGGGAACTTTCACCTCAACACTCCTTCTTAAAAGAAAACCAACAAAATACCTTTTTTTCTCACTCCGTCCCATCCCACTATTTCCTAACTCTCAGAAGAGCCACTCATCTTCTCTATAACATTAAAGAAGTTGTCACCCTTACATTAAACCCAGGATTCTGCAAATGCTTAGAAATGATCTAACCTTACTGCCAGTCATTGAGGTAGGACTGCGTGGGCACAGCAAAAATCACCACCTCATGTTTCTCAATTCGAAGCAAAAATATTTATCAGACCACATGACTTCCTCATTGTTCCTTTGTGGCAGAGCCATCTTGTTCTCACCAATCTGAACTTACCCACATTCCATACAAAAAAAAACCTGCAGGAATTTCTTTATACATTCTCTCCCCCCACATGTTATACTCAAAACAAGAACAACTTAATATAATTTTCAGAGCATCAAAAAATGTTTTTAGCTACGACAAAGTTTAATTTTGTCACATATAGCAGCAGTTTCTGCTAAGATCTTTCCCCAGATGTGGTCTTGTCAAAATTAATTCTTGCAAAATATTTTTTAAGAAACAGAAATCGGGTAGATGTCTTTACAAAATTCAGATCACTGTTAGGACTACTGCTTGTGACTTTTATTGCAGCCAGAGTGGTCTGTGAGCAAACATGCACATCATCAAACCAAAGAGGGAACCAGCAACATGAAACTTAAGTGTCCCCAATGCAAGCTCAGCACGGTGCCTGTCCCACAGATTGTTACTGTTGGGGATTTTTTTTCCTTATTTCCTAAGCAGATGTGAACAGTGGAGTACTCAATTCAACTTCCAAAACATTGATCTGGCTTTTCTTCAAGCTTTACCTTCAGTTGTCCAGCGGGGAGGAACAACCAACCAAAGCCCCAAGCAAAGTGCATGCACACAAAGGCAACTTCTGAGCACTCCAAGAGGGCACTTTTGGATCTGCCCTGCTGTGAATTTACAAATACCAAGACAGATGTGCTTTCTAAAATGACTCAGGAATCTATTTGCCTAATTTCATAAATATTAAACCTATGTATATAGCTTATTAATATCTGACAGCTAATGCAACCACACAGAAGCAAGCCCATTGTCCTTTTTCCTCACAAACCCACAGAATTATTGGCTTCAATTAAAATGAAGCCAATGCAATCAAAAGAAAGAGAAAAGAAAAACCTGCCTAATACAAAATTGTTTAAACAGCTCTTGTATTTGCCTTCTTCTTGAGAAGCACTTGTTTGCACCACAGAGATTTACCACACCTGTGTCAGACCATTACCATATTCAACCCTAACATGGTGAGCATTTACCCAACCCAGAAGAGGCCAAGCACGTTGGAAGTCTCCTCAAGCTGGGCACCCAAACCCATTTCCAGGACCACAGAACGGTTTGGGTTGGAAGGGACCTTAAAAACCACCTCACGCCAATCCCCTGCTGTGGGCAGAGACATCTTCCACCAGAACAGATTGCTCAGAGCTCCACCCAGGCTGTTCTTGAACACTCCCAGGGATGGGGCAATCTATCCCAGAGCCTCACCACCCCCACAGTAAAGAATTTTGTTCTAAAAATTAATCTAAACCTGCTCTCTTTCAGTGTGAAGCCATTCCCCCCATCCTGTCACTGCATGCTCTTGTAAAGTCTCCAATCCAGGCTGCAGATTTAAGCAGACTGAATTTTCAGAACCAATGAAAAAGAATTTACTTTTCCATCTACTGACTAGAGAGACAGGATATAAACAAGAGCTTTCCTTCTGCCAAGGTCACATGGAGCAGAACCATAACTTAAATTTCCAAAAAGTACTTACAGGGAATGAAGAGTAGAGCTCTGTGAGCTTTGCTAAGCAACAAGAAGTATTACCAAGCAGACATGGCAATTGATAGCTCAACAGAGAAAAGAGAAGATTTTCTAAACGCCAGTTTTAAAACAAAAGAATTAAACTGAGGCATTAACGCCACTTCATCAGAAGTATCAAGACCATGACTCAGAGCCAAATGTAAAAGCAAATATTCACTGTCAAAACTGGATGGCAGAAGGAAGTAATCTCTTGGGTATTTCAGCAATGATTTAATCACCTCCCATGACTAACTCGCAGAGACTTCGGAAGACTAATGGGATGGAACAGGATCCAAGGAGCATCTAATCCCAACTAATAAAACCAGGAATAACTCCAAAAAGACAAAGAAGAAAGATGACCTAGATTTTTATTCCCTAAGAAGTCAGGAAAAAGCTTTCTTTCTGAGGGAATACATCCCACTTAACAAAAAAAATAATAATTTTGTTTCTTCCTCAGAGGAAGCAGACAGGCTTTGATTGTGCAATTACTTCAATCAAGCATCAGTTAACGTCTCATAGTAGATCTGGCAAAATTACCCAAAACCTCCCTGATGTGTCTCCCAAGTAACACAGAAGAAACTAATTCTCTCATAGGTGGAAACTGTTGGGAATGAAATACAGCACACAGCTTTCACTGTTTATCTCCCCAAAGCAAAGTAGGCATTTTCAGGACCACACCAAATTCCTGTTCCGATTGAGATCTTCAACTGCATGTAGTCCCAATCTGCTTTAATCCACCAAGATTATTCGTGCTTTTCATACAAGCAAGGATCTACCATCCAGCAATCTAATTTGAGTGTGATATGGTAATAACAGTGAAAGAACCAAGCCTAAGAGACAAAACAGAGCACTTGCCCTCCCACACAAGCCAACTTTTAAAGCATGCAGCTTCACAAAATGGTAAAAAAAGCTAAATTAACGTTGTGCCATAGGAAGGTCCTTCCTTCCATTCTATTCCTACCTTACTTGTGGACACAGATTCCTACAGATGACCTTGCACCACCTCTGATGTCTGACCGACCATTCACAAGCCACTTCAGCTCACTAGTTCTGCACAAACAGCATTAACTGACCAAAAAAGCTCATTTTCTGCCAGGTTAGCAAACTAGATCAGCTCCTGCAAGGGTCCAGTAAGTACCAGTGTGGTGGCTCTTTCCCTTGTGCCTGCTGTCTGTTCACAAATCCTGAACCCACACTTCCATGGCTAAACCAGCACACTCGTACTGTGTGCACTCCAAAGCCCACACACCACTATTTTTGGCCTAAAAATCATATATATCACAGCCAACCTTTATCTTTACAAATGACAGCCCTGAATCATTGTCCTTGTATATCTTGCATTCAAGGTATTTTCTTTAGAAAAAAAGCTTGCCAAACAAAATTCAAATGCATATTTAAGCCCCACTAACTCCCATACGCTCAAGTTAAAAGTTACAGGTCTGACAGATCTTCACTGCCTACCTCTAGTTCAGACTTCTTCACTCAAACTCACTTGGCTGAAATACAGTTTTATGTTATTTTCCACAGTCTCCAGGGCGTCCCCCCCATCTTAGAAGAAAGGCATTTTCTTCAACCACACTGCAGCAAAGAATGCAGCAGGAAGCCAAGCTATCCTTTCACTTGGAAGGGGTTTAAACAAGAAGATTCCAAACTTTTTTCCAACAACTCCAGCCCCACGCACTGGCATGAGACCCTACTCCCCTGAATTCACCAGGGACGTTCCTAGTTCTACCTCCCAGGGAATTTGACAGCCACAAAACTCCAAAAGCTTCTGACATTAAAATAAATACGCAAATAATGAAACCTCTGTTTCTTCGTCTTCGCAGCCGTTAATACCGCAATTAGAGCTCTCCAAGGATGCACTTCTCCCCTAATGAATCCCTGGAAACACCCTAACAGGGTGCAGGGCAGATTAGAGAATCCCCACAACACAACTTGGTGAACTGATGTCTCCCCTGAGCAACACAAAGCTGGGCCTAGAGACAGTAAGCTTTTTTACACTGTCTTCGTTTTGAAGCCTTATTAACAAATTAAATGAGAAATAAATACATCTCCGTCTGGGAACAGGAGAAAAAAAAATGACGTTTTAATAAGGAGCCCAGACACCTTTCCGTAAGTCTCTTGCAAACAGGAAAGAGACCAGAAAAGCTTATAACAGAGCAAGTTCATTAACTACCATCTGAGACTGCGGCAGTACATGAACAAACCCAAAACCACCACACTGGCAGCAGCTGAAATCAAACTTCCCAGTTTTCTCTGGAGGCTGCTCTGGTCCCTGAGCCCTTGTCTCTCAGAGATGTCGAGCTTGGAAAAGACACTTTGCCAAGACAGCACAACAACTGGCATGACACTGGGGAAAAAAGGAGATTCTTTGCTTCTGCTGGTCTGCAGACACCCCCAATTCCTCTCTCTACAAGCCGGGATGGGTCACAGACAGCTGCAGCACCAGGACTGACCCCTAAGGAAGAGCTTTACACACCAGGTTCCTTCCTCCTCCCTATAAAAGGCAGTGGGATAACAAAGGTGAACCAGCAGTCCCAATTAACTACCTTTTTTTTACCCAACATTTTTGTGTCTCCTTGTTGGAGACCATATGGTCCAAGTTTACAGCCAAGAATAAATCTCTTTACCCACTCCTGTTTGCAGTAACAACCTTAACGTTCTTTTAATGCAGGTTTGGGTAGATGCATTTCCTTTCCTCTTTATGTAAGTAAATCAGTGGGATATGCTTAACCTGCCTCCTAAAACTCAACACAGGCCATGAAATCCAAGCAGGCAGAGTAAAAGATAATTCATGGTCTCGAGTGAAGCCAGGTGGATTACAACTCCATTGGCAAGCACGCACCCAGCATCTGTAAGCTCAGAAAAGACTCTAGGAATTGTCTGAATAACCAAAAATTGTCAGGCATGCACAACGGATTTTGAATATAATTCTTGAGTGAACTTCTAAAAGAAAGCAAAGCCATCAGTGCACCTTAGAAACTAATGCATTACAGGACTTTAATCAAGCATTGCTCCATAATTAGACACACTTTTCCCTGCACAAAAGTTTCTTTAAAGCCAAGTATCTGATGCCTTGAACCTCTGTTATACTTAAGAAAATAAACTTTAAAAGACATTCATTATTCTTGAACTAAGCATTTCCTTACTAAGTTCCATCCTAGAACAACTTTTAACTGCTAATTTATCATCCTCCCTCCCAGTGACAGGGAAGATTTATAGTGGAAAAGGCTTATTTCACATTACTCTGATGCCAAAAACACATGGTGCTACACTTTTGGCGATATTGGTCAAGAAGCAATAACCAAGGAAAACAAACTACTAAGAAATAACCCACAAAAAAAACTTGTTCCCACAATTGTAAGGCTTGGCATGGTTCTATTGGAATAAACTGCAGTGGAATCCCAACTTGAAGGCTGTTTACAGAAGACAAAATGTCCAATTTCATCCTCTTGCAGCCACCTGCCTATCCCTTATCTCCACTGCAGCACTGCTGTGCTTATCAGCACTCTGATCCCACTCTGCCACGAGCACATTCCAGAGCCCCACCGACCATGGGAGAACTGCCCGTGCCAAACATGCAGCGTTAGGAGAAAGCCACGGGGAGTTTTCCAACACAGGGTCAAGCCACTGACACAGGAAGAGATGCAAAGGATGAGGGAGGAGAAATGCTACTGCCAAAACCCAGAACCAATCTGATGGCAGGGTCACGGTTACAGTAAGAAAGAGATGGGAGGCCAACACAGGGACTCTCATACATAGCATCCACCTAGATGAGATTTAAATTAATGAAGTGAGGAAGAGGAGAAGAATGAACAGCCAAGCCTCCAAAGCACAGGATTTCATAGCAAGAGGAATCTTCACTGCAGCCATCTGTCAAAAAAGAAAGAAAAAACAGGACATCTGTTGCCCAACAAGTTCTCAGATAGTCTGAGGTGGTTTTTTATGTAAGAGGTGAGAAGAAGAAAACGAGGGGGGGAAAGAAACCATGATAAAAGGAATGGCTCTTCTAATTTCATTCTAATGAGAAGGGAAGAACTGCCTAAGAACATGAGAGTGAAAACAGCCTGGCTGACAGAAGGCAGAAGATTACTCTCACAGTTCTTCAGAAGGGAAAACAGAGAGTCACAAAATGAATGCAATGAACTCATGGTAAAACCACAAGCTTTCTGAAACCCAGATGAAACAAAGATCTGAAGCTTACTGACAAATCATCTCAGCTAAGCACAGGCTCTTCAATATTTTAAAATTCAAGGTATTTTGCACAAGTGCAAATCACATCACTGGAGATCGCTCCATCAAGTGAACACCACAGCTGACAGAATAGGAAAGGTCAGGGCTTTAGGAAAGAAACTACCAGGAGGCAACACTGAAGGTAAAATGAAACTACTCCTTCAGAATGGCTGCAATGCAAGAAAGCACAGCTGAAGCGGGAGCGCATTAACCCACTACTCAATGAGAGGGAAAATCTCTAACAGATGATGCCAAAGCACTTGGGGCATTTTCTGCATCAATCTCCACTCAGTAAGACGGATTAGCTGGCTAATGTAACTCATAGCACAGCAGAAGGAGCAGGAGCCCAAGCTAGAACTGGGAAACGCATTACAGCAACTGCTCCAAACCTCCCGAGCCAGCAAAGCCACGGCTCTGAATTTTCCATGCAGATTTATCGGCACACTTCAAACAAAAAGCACCATAAAGGCAGCGTGCTTCTGCAGACAGCTTGATGAGCTTCCATAAACCGACGGACGTGTAGTCCATAAACCTGTGGACTATATCCAGGGGTTACAGCATTAGGAGTACTTCAAGGTTTTCAGATCTGGTAGATGTAGTATTTACCCTTTGAAAACTGACAAAAGCAGTTTTGGATCATCTCTGCTCTCTGCATTAAGTTCCAACAACCTCAAGAAGGACTAAAGCATCCGCCTCTAAAGAGCAGGAAACAAATACACAGGAAAACGCAGACCAGAGGCAGGCTCACCACCAGATCCTGGGAAGATGCCAAAATAATCTGAGAAGAAAACCTATCTCCTGCATATTTCAGATAACAGATGAGATTCAACACACAATTTCTTAGGAAGAAATCTTATCAAAGGAATATAATTCCCTCCGATGACACAGTAACAATTTAGGCAGCGAAACAGCAACTACAGGCAATATAGTTTTAGCTTAACTGGACTTTTGACACTCTTGAGCTGACAGTCATATAATCTAAACAAAAGCGGAACATACTGAAGTAGTCAGAGGTGATTAGAAAACCACACCCAGAGATAAGATATCGTTATTTCAGTCAGAGAGAAAATTGGTAGCAAGCCCATTCACATGGCTCTAATCGTTTCACATTCTCCACTGTTACAGAAAGTAACCAGGGGAAGAGGGTTATTTAGCAATGAACTTACTGCAGGCAACTTCACATTTTGCTCTGCCTCAGCTGCATTTCTTACGGTCACAAGCAACAATTTCCAACATCTCCCAGACAATATTTTGTCCATGAACGACACACTGGAAAATATCAGGATGTTAACAGAGAATAATCTCAGACAGTTTCAAAAGCTTGGATGGAGGGTCTCAGAATCCAAAGTCACCTGAAGCAAGTGCAAAAGTCACCTGAAGCAACGAGTTGTTTAACAAAGCAAAAAGGTGATAATAATCATCTGCACAACGTAAAATGGAAAGCAAGCTTGAATTCTGTTTTGCCCACAGATATGCTGAGTGGTAAAGTGCTAAAGAATCTGGGGCTTATGCTCAACATAAATCAAACATACCACTGCAAAAAAATAACTACATCAAGACTCATCATCCTGCCTGGATGAAATGCAGGTATGAAAAGAACATGAAATAATTTTGAGTCTGGCTGTTGTACTAAGGACTCAGGTGGAACACCATGGCCAGCTCCTGTAAAATGCAAACCAAGTGGAAAAGGCCTAAAACAAACAAAAAAAAAAAACAGTGAGAAAAGCCCCCAAGTGTAACAAAACACAAATAAATTTATAAAAATCACTGAAGAGAGGAGACTGAAGCAATAGGATTTCTTCAGAGTGAAAAACACTGAAGAGAAAGCCCTCAAAATATTCGACACATTCCCGCAGAAGAGAGGCAATAAAGAGCTCACAACTGTATAAAATTCAGGTAGAGTTCTTAAACGCTTCAATCATTGCAAATAAATTTAGATTGGAAATTAGGAGCGGTATTTTCAACGGTAAGAACTGCAAAATATCAGAAGAGATTGCCTAAGGATAGATCTCCACCAGAAACTTAAGTTAGCTCATTTGCTTTGGGAACTAATTAAACATTCCTTCCTTGTGACTGAAATATGGTGAATTTATGAGAGAACAAGCGCCAGTTACCTCCCTTCATTCACAGGTGGGTCACCTGAGCTTCCAGCTTCTAGATGAGTCACTATGGAAATTTATTAACCATTACTAAGGAAAAACTTCCAGCATGAAGTGTGTGGAAACATGACTTGTTCCCACAATTGTAAGGCTTGGCATGGTTCTATTGGAATAAACTGCAGTGGAATCCCAACTTGAAGGCTGTTTACAGAAGACAAAATGTCCAATTTCATCCTCTTGCAGCCACCTGCCTATCCCTTATCTCCACTGCAGCTGTGTGGAAACAACGATAAATACACAACCCTGAAGGAGCTCTTAGAAGGAAAATAGAGAGGAAAAAAAGTGGCACACTTGAACCACATCGAGATGGAGAGTCCTTAATTACAACAAAAACAAAGAAACCCAGAGATGCAAACAACAAGAGCTGGGGGAAGCAGAGGCAGGCCTTGTGCAGATACAAGGAGCAAGACAAGAACATCAACCCCAAACACGGTGCCAGCAACTGCACCCAGTAAAGCAGAAAACACCATGAACTGTATCAAGCAAAACTCAGTTGCAAAAAAAAAAAAAAAAGCCCAAAACAACTGAGAACCAAAGCAGGAGAGCAAACTGAGACATGCTGTCCTCTGCTGGAAGCGGCTCTGGAGGAGCCTCAAAGCACATCAGGACCACTTTGACCAAGTCCTTTGATCTTTGGTGAATACAAGATCGAGGCATCATTTTAAACGCGCACAGCTTTGCCTAAACGGGGCTGCTGCCTTCTGAACTCCAGCTAACGCTGCCCCTGTACAGAGAGCCCTGCTGTCACCTCAGAACGCCCCTGAGGCCACCTCTCCGACACCACCACACCCTCATGGCAACAGGAAGTGCTTGCATGACCAGAGAGCAGAAGCAGGGAGCAGAATGAAAAGCAACACTTTTTTCCTAGGACAGTAAGATAATTCCTATCTTGTAATTAACTTCCTTCATCCTGTTCACGTACAACGATGTAGCAAGGCAAGCAAAAGCTCCCAGGCTGCATTTTTTGAATGCAATTCACGTGTACTTTAAAAATATACACATCGCAGGGAAGATGAAAAGACACCAAAAACCCTAAACAAACAAAAATAAAGAATATAGAAAGGGCTGCTATTGCAGTTCTGGACTTCTATGGTGTACATCCAGAAAGAATTTAGAGTACAGCCCTTTAAACTTCCATGCTAACTAAGGATGGTCTCCAGATCTGAAAGTGAATGAGTTTAATGACTTAAATCAGCAAGAGCCAGTGCTGGGTACTATCTAAGGGTTGAGTTTTGGGAGAAAAGGAAAAAAAAAAGTCATGACTGTTCTTGGAAAAAAACAAAAAAGAAGGAAATACCACGACTGAGTTAAGACTACCATCAGCACAGGTTCGCAAGAGGATTTTCCAACATTTAAACCAGCATCAAACCCTCAGCAAAGCCATCTTCGTTCAGCAGAATTAACACATTAAAAGGATACAACAAAACACTTCTTTTTTCTTTCTTTACTACCCGAGCACAGTTTTAAATACAGATAAGAAATGTTTAACTCCATGAGAAATGTACATTTCCCTGCGTTCCCCGCTTCGCACCCCGAAGCCTCGCGGCCCCGCGGGACAGGAGCGTGTCCCGAACTCACGGGGTGGGTTCCTCCCCGCTTCCCCCCGGCAGTTTCACTGCAGAGAAGGAGCGAGGGCAGCGCGTCAAACGCACACCGGACCCAGCCCGGGCTGGCACGGACCCTCCGGGGGAGGAAACGGCGGCACGAGCGGCGCGGAGCCGCCTCGCAAAGGCCTCTCGGCTCTGGCGGAGCCGGGGTCGCCCCCACCCCC